>JASKDV010174761.1:0-13238 GCA_032466395.1 Aegires albopunctatus | reverse complement strand
TAATAATAATAATAATAATAATAATAATAATAATAATAATAATAATAATAATAATAATGATAATGATGATGATAATAGTAATTGAACTATAATATAAGAATGATCAATAATGACACTCATAATTTTGATTATATAAATTATTTTAATATGATAATGTAAAAACAGTGGTGATAGTTTAGAAGAGTACCATTGTAAAGCTATTTGTGTTATGGAATTTTAAAGATTTTTGTGAATCATCGTTTATGACGCTGTTCCTGTCCTTTCTTTCTTACAGGTATATTGTCAGATTTGTGTTTGGAGATTTCTGTGCATGCATATTACTACTCATTGCAAGACTTCCGTTTTACCCCCAGGACCCTTGCGAATTGCCAGCGTCTAATTTTGGACATCTGAGATTCATATTTCCATCTGATTACGGACTAAAATTATTTGAGGGAAAGGTATTATCATAAATATAATACAGTTTTTGCTAATTACTCGTCTAGGGGTACTGAGCTCCGCGTCAGTTATTGTACTGCTGTGGATGACATTTAAATGGTATTTGACATGTTACCGAAAAAGTTTCAAAACAGCCATGAATGGCCAACTGTGTTTATGCCATGAATTATGTTGCTAAACATCTTTATATTGAAGCAGTAAGACTGGAGTCAGAAATCCCTCAGATATTGATTTTTAAAATCAATCAATGGCTGAATGAATGAACGACTAAAATGAGCTACATAATATCTATAATTAGTTTTCAGCTTCTCAAAATTACATTTATCCAATGATTGGTGCAAACATTAATAAATGATACCTAAACTGAAGAAAGGATTGAACAAATTAGAAGAAAAAAGTCTCTTTAATGAAACAGACGCCAATATTTAACAAGGCATCGTGGCAGACTTATTTACTTTGGGCCCGAAAAGTTGTCTGACTTTTCGGCCTGGGCTGCTTGAAATGTTTCAAGTCTTGTCTGTTGTGTGCCCTATCACCTAGCTCCTCTAGGTCGTTTAACTATTAAGTTGTTCTTCTACCATATAGAGGTCTTATTTAGAGTTGTAACAATAATAATAATTGTTGTTCTCGGTCTATCACTTTTTTATTTTCGCCAAAATAATTTATCATCGATTTGTTGCTTGGTACATTATTGTCAAGCCTTAAAATAGTATGTCCAAGAAGTCGCCATCTATTTTGGAGTACACGGTCAAAGACAACGGATGTGCTTTTGTCTTCTCGTAAAGGGAGTAGCTGGTTACTACGGTAGGATAGTGCATGTCTTAAACTGTTCTTAATTGCCTACGGTGAAAGCTGTTCAGTCCCCATTCGTCTTATTTGGTGAGAGTCAATGTTGTAAAGTAGAATTGACTTTAGAAGTATGTTATAAATATTTAATCGTGTGTGTTGTTTTTTATTCTATAACTTCTTAGCCATATCAATGATAGTGCTTAATGCTGCACTTACTAGTTGTTTTCTTCTGCATATTATGTCTTCCCTGTTACCTAGAAGTGATCCCACCTTCTTTACCTTCCTCTAGTGTTATATTCTCACCTCTCTTGATCAAAGTATGTTCTGTTTTGATTGTGTAGACAAGGAGGTTGACTGGGGCTGTCCTCTAATGGGGTCCCAACGTAGACTGGTAAAAATCAATATCCATACTTGCATATTGTTTAGAATGGAAAGAATGAACGATTCTATTGGGTCCATCGTTTGTCAGGAGGCAGTAAAATTACATCATTTGACTACAATAGCGTAGACAGTCCAATAGAAGTTTACCGATATCGCCTAAAGCAGAGACATCCACTGCCAAAATAAGAAGACGTTATAGAGGTATTTTATAAAACAGATTTTTTTTTTGGTTGACACCATTAAAGTCGACCATGAATCGAATATCCTTTTAGTGACTTACATGTATAAGGATAATCTTTTATACTTATCAACAACATGTTTTATTCATTCATTTGTTCAAGGAAGATATTATAGGTCTACCAAGTGCATTTTTTCTCCTTCCTGACTAAAAAAAGTCCACATATACAAGAATGCTGAAATTCATTTTGACAGTAGGCAGGTATCGATTACACTATTTTGTCGGCGAGCGGCGGTGAAACATGGTTACCTGCACTACTTATTTTTCACCCCTTTGATCTTTGAGAACAAAAGAATGACCTAGTGACCGTGAAACGAGGTGCAGCCAAGGCAACAAGTAGCAACAAGATCAGCCCTCATGTCTCTCTACGACCGAACAGGTCAGGGTGAGGTGAGGTGAGGTAATGTTAGTGTGAGAAATGACAAATTGAAGATGGTGGAGAAAATACCACTTCATTGATCGGCACATTCTTTCCCTTTTATACCGACAGGACCACACGCTCTCTTACATATTTCATTCATTTGTTATCAATTATTTTTGTTTGCTTGTTTTACACTTTGGATCACCCACCCCTTAAAAAAATTGTAATAGATCATTGCTCTCCACAATTGAAGGCATGGATGAGCAGCGGGTTCATTTATAATGACTGTAGTTATTCCTTCGTGATGTGCAAGGAGCTTCGTTGATTATATGATTTCATGATAAAGAATTCTATCTTGTGTTAAAACATTTAAAATAAACAAATAAATCAGTTAAACCTTATCTAAATTCGCATTCTAATCCGACTAAATAATAGCTTACAGTCTTCCCTTGTACATTAATGGATTGTGTATGCTTCCACTCTATATTAACTCATTCATTTAATTCCTCAATGTAGGTTGTCGTGGTGATAGAATGTTACTAGTATTTATTATTAGATTCTAAATATTCATAAATGATATGAAATTATATGATACGATATATTTATTTTTACCAGTTTCATAATGGATTCATCTAATCATACCACCGAAACTCTCTTGATGAATGAGAAGAGAGAATCGCATACGAATTCCGAAGAAAACTCTGAAAGAGTGCGAGATACGTGGAATAAGAAAGCCGAGTACATTTTGTCAGTGATCGGATATTGTGTTGGTCTCGGCAATGTGTGGCGATTTCCGTACATTTGTATGAGGAATGGGGGAGGTAATTAGATGAAAATTATTTGATAACATAATAAATACTGTGATTATTTAATTCTCTTTATAGTTTCGACTTACCTATTAAAATGTTTAAGTTGTTATAATAAATATGTGCATTACCATCTGATGAATGTAACGCCTACAATGAACTATAATAATATAGTCAAGGAAAAGATAGCAAGAAGAAGACAAAAAATACGGTGCAAAATTAAATTTAATTAAAATCAAATATCTCTTTAAGACAAAGGCAAATCTCTTTAATTCTAGAAACATCTTTCCTCAACCGTTCCAACGTAAGCAAAATGCGCTTCCTACCATGGCAAGTATTGAACTGTTTTTATTCCCCCTTCTTGCATAGATAAAGCACAAAACCGAAAAAATTATAATATAGGCCTACCAAATAAAGTTGCTACACATTAAACTAATCAAATAACTAATATCTTTATTGCATAGCATGTCACAAACCTTATAGCCATATATGAATTTTTATTTGTTTTGTTTTTTAACTTTCTTTCTTTCAATGACCTGATCATTTACCACTGACGACACGATGTTATGTTCAACCAGGGGCTTTTTTAATTCCATTTTTCTTTGCCTTGCTTGTCTGTGCATATCCGGTATTTTTCCTGGAATTGGTCGTCGGCCAGTTTCATGGTAAGGGTCCATGGCCAGTTTGGGGCATTTGTCCACTCTTTAAAGGTGAGCTGGAATTTATATCACACTGTCTCGCGTTTTTCTTTCCATGTCAATCATTTACGGCCCCATGTCATGTAAAGTTCATTAAGAGCAGAACGATGTTTATCGGCCATATGAATCATGCTATAAAGTAGTAATACAAGAAACGCATTTATGTACAAAGGCACAATTTGTGCAGTAGCTGAACAGATGCTATCTGTGTAGTGTGTGGTGGTCACAAGTCTTTATCTGTTGCAATGTGGCGTTGTGGCATATTATATACATACACACCAACATCAATAGATCCCGGAAGCATGCATTAATTTTTATCACCATTAAAAAGCAAAATGCCAACGAAATAATGTATTAGTCTTATCAATTACAAAAGTATCGTATGCCATAGTTGTGAAGTCTAAAATGGAAAACCTGAGCTTATTCTATTGAATAATATTGAAAAATCGCCAGGCCACAACGCGGTCAAAACCTATCACCAAAACCAGATAACAGTACTTAACATTATTTTTTAATAGGTCTCGGCATTTCGATGAACATATTGTGCATGATTCTGGGTTGGTATTACTCAATGATCTTGGGATGGTGTCTCATTTACCTGGCCAATTCATTTCAATCTCCATTACCATGGACTCAGTGTGGACAGTTTTGGAATACAGACAAATGTATGACCCCTGATGGATTCAGACAATGGAATATTATGATGGATTCAAATTCATCTGTATCGTTGGCAAATGACACGGTGACAGCGACTACACTTTACGGCAACGAGTCTATTTTAAATCAGACATCAAAACTTGATAGAAACATAACTGTAGTTGCTTCAACTGAGGAATTCTGGACGTAAGTAATGACAATAATATGTGTATCAACGAATATGAATACATGTCATTGCTGATTATGAATACTAGAAATAATATGTTGACATCAACGTCAATGTGAATCACAAAAGACTAAAGTCCATTTCACTTTAATAAACATTTTTTAGATAACTTTTCTACCATATTTGTATTCTTCTTTTAATATTGTATATTGTGTAAGGTTATTTTGAAGTTGTTATTTAATTACATCATTTGTATTGGACATGCTAAGTTGTTATTTAATTAAAACATTTGTAATGGACATGCTAAGTTGTTTTTTATAATAACATTTGTAATGGACATGCTATGTTGTTATTTGATTATAACATTTGTATTGGACATGATAAGTTGTTATTTAATTATAACATTTGTATTGGACATGCTCGAAACAGCTGAATGGTTCTCTGTTACTTTTTCTACTGACACTTTTATTCTTTTTAATCTGTTCGTTTATCGGCTAGATTGTTTCTTTAATTTAGATTTGACTTTTGCAGGAGACATGTATTAGAACTCAGCTCTGGTTTTGGTGATATGGGTGGGATACCATGGCATACTGTGGTTTCCTTGTTGGTTGCTAACTTGATAGTGTGTATAGCGATTATCAAAGGCACCCGTTCTATCGGCAAGGTCAGTTTTTGGTGGATATATCATAACAGATAGCCAGTACAGTCTAATCTTTTTCGTAAGGGGTGATGGGTTTTTTGCCCTTTATGCCAATATTATATCCTTTATCCGACCGACGAATTTCCAAAACGCGAGTAATCTCTGACCACACCAGGAATATCCGTAATTCACTTCCACGACCGGCTTTCTAGCATTTTTTGAACCCCAAACGGTCGACGAATTTTTCAATTCTAGGCGTCTCTGAATTGTTTAGTATGAATCTTCGCGTTGTCTGAAGACTATGCAATGTTTTCCGTTAATAGAACATATATATTATCTTTGACATTTTACCATAGGAATTTATTGAATAAAGTTGAACTCGTTAATATTTCATTGGTCTTGAAAAGTGCTATTCATGTGTAATTTGTTAGATTATTCAGAAACAAGCAATAAGGCTTACTTAGAAGAGACATTATAATAGAAACAATAACATTGTTGTCTATTTTTCAATGGAAGTGAATGATAGAAAAGATATTGCTGATAATATATTACAAATCAGAAGATTGTTCACCTACAGAAGATTGATGTTTAGGTATTTTGGCGGCAAATTCTTCTCACAAAGAACAGAAAAATTAACTTTCAGAAGTCAGTGTGAATCAGGGTATAATATCAAGACCTCCTATCCTATAGTTCCCTTCTTAATAAGTTGGGCGTATAAATATTGGAGCAACAGGCAAAGTGAGTGGTCACCTTATTGATCCCAATTATGGCAATATAACCAGCCTTGAATTGGTATTATCTAACTATCGTAACTGGCTTTGCGTTTAAAACGAATTCAGTGCACACTATAAAGTCGAACATAGGATATGCCGTTGTGGTCAAGTGGTTAAGTGGGGTACCGGGTGGGCTTACATTTATTGAGAAAAAAGGGAGCTCGACCCCGCTTGAATTGATCAGTTTTGAATGTTGAGAAAATCTTCTCTACTAGGGTTTTTCTCTTCACAATCAATTATAAACAGGTTCGGGTGAAGGCAGAGGAATAACGTGTTCGTATGCAAGCAGCAAAGCGCTAATTAAGCTTCTTGCTTTGATACATTCCCTCCAGTAAGATGAGAATCATTCTGCGAAAAATGGGCTACAAGCTTGGTGGGGAGGGAGGATTATGAAGGTAACGTCTGTAAGTACGCACATGTTACTGAGGTATAGATTTTCAACCGATATTCAGATTGCAATCGGCTGGTTCGTAATTGACTCATTCTGTCATGTTTTCACATTTATTCGATTGATTTAAACGTATCAGGGATGTATGACTGAGTGCATCATTATTCGTGAAGTGACTTGACATGTTTCTTTTATCATAATATAACGATAATGTCATATTCTATTTCAACAGGTCGTCTATTTGACAGCCACGGTGCCATACCTTTTGTTAGCATCAATCCTCATTATGGGTTGCACTCTACCTGGTTCAAAAGATGGTCTTATGTTCTATATAAAACCCGATTTCCCGTGAGTGAGGAATAACTAGATCTACTATCATCTTATGACAACTTTTTATCCTTTACATTTATCATTACCTTTCAATAGACGTAATCGTTGGAAGACAAAAAAGACAAACCCAAAGGACAATGATAATTTTGAAGAATACAAAGCATATTTCAGGAGCGTTTTCCCTCATAAAAGTGCAATGCACTTTATAAATAGATAGATAGCTATGTTCTATATGATAAACAACAAAATTAAAATATATTGAAATTAAAAGAGTTGAAAGCCATAAAAAGGTATTCATACTTCATAAAACATGGTGCATGAAAAGTAAGGATTGACACAGTGCATAATTTTTGTGTTTAAATACATTGTCCTTGTAAAGAATAAAGATACATTTGTAGCAGTTGTAGTAGTGAGTGGTAGTGACAAGAAGGCCCTATTCATTAACTGTTCGAAGAAAGAATGCATGGTGGTGTCAAAGAAAGATAGTCCGAGCTGCGCAGTGAACGTGAAGCAGGAAGTTGAAGCAAAGTTGACCAATTGAACTATTTGGAAATTGTCTTTATAGCAGATACTAGTTCCATCAAGGAAATTAAAAGAATTGCCTTAGCCCAGGGGCGAAGGGTGACCCTTCTAATGGGGTACGTAAAATTTGATCAAGAACTGCGGGTGTGCCTATCGTAATTAATTGCTTTGATTCTTAAACAACCGAATGTTGCATGCATTTCGCCCCCACCCCTCACCCTCTTTTCGCACATTTCCTTCATGTCTATTTATCGCTAGCGATTTGCAGTCTGGACAGTCTTAAAAGTTCAGGAGAGACGACTTAATATATGTTAAGTATAGCTTTTATTTATTTTAAAATATGTTTTATCATTCAATAAAGGCAGTTTATCATTCTAGGTTACATTTTTGTGACTTTTATAACTGGCAACGAATATTCAAACCAAGAAAATGTATTAGTTGTCTTCTTTTATGAACTCGAAATATTCTTAATACATCATGTGCCCCTTGGTAAAATTTAAAAAAAAAATATATATGAGCGTTTTATATAGCGCTTTTCCACTAAATGTGCTCAATGCGCTTTACAGAATCCCCTGGCAGGCAAATCTAATCCAAAATCCTTTTTGATATTCTTTAAAGTAATTAATGATTAAATAGATATCCTCATAAATGAGCTTAACAAAAGTAATAGGAGAACTAGGAACTCTGATAGTCAGACATTGAAAATCCCTGTCTCTAAAAATGATTGCCTTAGACATTCTTTCTTCGCTAGCACTGCTAAATTGTGGAAAAAATTGAATCCAAATATTAGAAATAGCGAAGGTGTTGATAACCTTAAACATAAGCTACAGCATGAAATATTTAAATCGTAATAATATAAGCCTAATTAGTTGGATTGATTTTATTATTTTTTACTTATTTTTTCTATTATTTTTTGGTGTATTGACAGTAACACTCAATCTAGTTGAGTTGTGTCAGTTTATTTGAAGAAGAAGAAGAAGAAGAAGAAGATCTTCCTCTACCTGGCCACGTACCCATTTCACACCTAAGTACGGTGAGGAAATGCATACAAAGAGTTTTTCCCAAGAACTCTACATCGCGCACAACCTTTCGATCACCAACCCAAATGGATACCACTGGACAACGATGCCACCCAAATTGCCATTATAACATTTCAGAGCCAAAATGTATCCGACTACCCTCTATAATGGGTTGTCTCAGTGTAGTATAATCATGTTTGGTGCAATGACGAGGGAGGGTTGCTAAAAACACTGAATGCCGTACCGTAACTGTTTAGTCGTCTACGGCGAAGGGTTCTCTGCGCTTTTGGGGTTTTGATTACTACAGCGTTGTATTATTGAAACTTTTTTCTGCAACCTATTTAATGATTTTAACCAACATTGTTATTCAAAGATTTACTAGATTTTGAATAAATCACAAAATGTTTTTTGAATGACTAAACTCGGGCACCCAATGCGTATCTAAAATACATAATATACGCTACACCCCTGCCTTGGCCAAAACAGCATTTACAAAATTAATAGAAACCATCCTAAAAAGCTACATATTAAGCATGGTGACTTAGTTCCGTGTTTTGCAATGCTTAGTTTATCAGGCTCAATTGGACCATTTATTTGGGAAAAAAAAGATTTGAAAGTTGTAAAATATGGTTTTTAAGTACAATAATGAGAATTCCCCGAAGGTCAGCAACGAGAGGGTAGTCAGACACATTTTTGCTCTGAAATGTTATGATGCCAATTTGTGCTGAATAAGAGATGCGATTGCTTGCCGGTGTTGTTGTTTAAGAATGGGTGTTATATTTCGCCGGTAAAGAACTTGCATGACTAATCTAGCTGCGTCACTTCGAAATGTTGCAGCATATTTATTTCCTTTGTGTTGCTGATAGTCCTGCTTGCAATATTTATTAGTGTAACTTGGACAGGAAACAGGAGCATTCTAATTTCTTGCATACATCCAAGGTCAAAAATACCTTCTCAACTGAGAGATCTTCTTCAGCGCTCGTGTATATTTCTTAAATGGGATATTAAGTGAACGTCCTTCACGGGTTATTTTTGATGACTACCCACAAATTTTTGATCTTATTTGACGACCAAAATTTCTTTAATTTTACTGAAGTTATGCTAATATTATCTTGTTGTCAACCAACAATTGTGACTTGAGCTTCACTTTCATTCAAGTTTAATTTATAAGGTGGCATACAGGAAGATACAAATACATCAGAAAAAAATATTCTTTTAATTAAAAAATTAATTACAGCTTTCAAATGAAATTCATTGACAGATTAATTTGGAAGTGAATTATCTATGTACGAGTACAGATGGTAGTTAATTTGATACTCTTATGGTATTATCGTATACTGATAAAGAATATAGGTCTGAGAGCCGAATCCTAGGGCACTCCAAGAAGGAAGAACGCATTGTGCCGATACCACTTTTCACATTGGTACGGGCTGTTGAAGTTAAGTATTTAAGAATTAAACCATTCTAGAACAGTGCCTCTGATACCAAAGCATATTCAAATCGTTAGGAAGATATATCTAATTTTGTTGATCGACATTATCGAATGCAGATAACAATTAATCTAGTTAAACTGAGACCTTGACCTTACCAATGACTCTGAGTACGTCTAGATGCACTTTGACGAGAGCAGTCTCAGTACTATGCCCTTTTTAAAAAAGCTGATTTTGGCCATTTTATTAACGTGATTAACTCTGCGTGCAACTTTTAGGACACTGGTCTATAATATTTAATTTGTATCGAACTATTGCTCTTTAGAAAATTGGCGGAACTGTGCTGCTACTTAAAGTATGGTTAATAATCTAAGTATTAGTAATGTGAGATAGAATCATGCAACGCAACAAAGGATTAGATCTGCCTGCAATGAAACGAATTTGCAAAACGTTTCGGGGAGATTTAAGTATTATAGATTTGACGAATTCTTCACTCATATTTTTATACGCAGTGGCTATTTTTACGGTCCCGTAAAGATAGTTCTCAGGGCTTTTTTTACAGTCCCATAAAGATAGTTCTCAGGGCTATTTTTACGGTCCTGTAAAGACTGTCTTAGGGGCTATTTTTACGGTCCTTAGATTACATGAACAATTTACATAAACTTACTTAACTGATGTTGTTATTATACTGTTGCTGTTTTATTGGAAGTGCTGTTTTTGTTCAAATGTCAAATTTGGATTCTAGATCTAGTTAGGAACCAGATTTTATACTTTTATTGTTTGATTGCTCAAGCATACGAATAGGACTAGATCTAGATCTAGATTTCTGTGTGTGTAGTTAATAGTTTCGAGTGTTACAATCAAACACAACTCCAATGTCCATTTCTGATTCTGTCACATTCTAAGTAGTATTAGTATCCATGTAGAAGTCATGACGTGGATTATCCTTACCAATATGTAAAACTTTACATTAATTATTGTTGAAGAGGAGTGGCCATTTATAATACCAAGCAAATATCATTCTGTAGAATCATCCAATTTGTGACCGAAGAATGTAATTCTGTGTCATCTGCAAAGATTTTAGAAAATAAACGAATATTATCAGGTATATCACACAAAATGAAAAGAAGTAGTCCTATGACACTGCCCTGTGGTACACCCCTTTTGACAGGCTTAAAACGATGATTCGTCACCTACAATAATTAGTTGACTACGTTTACTCAGAAATGCCTTTCTCCAATCATAAACTGTACCTGTTATACGATAAGCTCTTAATTATTAACAAAAAGTCTTTGATATGGAACAGGATCAAATGCTTTCCGAAAATCTAGATAAATGGCATCAACGCCCTGTCTATCGAACCATTTCCTAACTTGGTTCACAGTCTGCCAACCTTTCATTGATATGATTTTTCCTCTTTAACAACTGTTGCAAGAATATTCATGTGTTTCTCATAAATGTTTCTCCGTAATGGTCAATTGGCTTGCTAATAGCATGATTAAAAGGCTCAATAGAACGATACGTGCCAAACAGCTATTTTGAAAATGTCCACTTCAAAGCTTGCTTACATTAATGTATAACTAATTGCCTTTCAGTGTGCTAAAGAATACCGTAGTAATAATTGTATTTAGATGAAAAGTTATAGTAAAGTGTTAACAATATCATTCGGTTAATATTTTTAATTGATTTGTTTCAATTTGAATTGGACATTTTCATTAAAAGCGTTTTGATGCTTTTTTCAATTGTCCTTTTTGAAAAGTAAAATGTTAAACATCACACGTGTGGTTTCTTATTCCCAGAAAGTTGTTGGAATTGAAAACGTGGGTCGAGGCTGCCATTCAAGTATTTTACTCGTTGGGCCCTGGCTGGGGATGTCTCATAACAATGGCAAGCTACAATAAGTTCAACTCCAACTGTCTTAGGTGGGACATATTATAGATATAGTCCTAGGTTTGGAACTGCTATCTATTTTACAGTTTTAAAACAAATTCACTCACCAAAATGTACTTGAATGAATATCGTGATGTATACGCACATCTTTCTCTCTATCCATCTAACTATCTATCTATCATCTATCTATCTATTTAATCTATCTATCTTTCTATCTCCGCATGTAGAGAAGACGATCAAGAAATAGAGAAGGGGATAAAAGGAGAGAAAGTCCTTTACACACTAGAAAATCAACTCTAACATGCATAGTGATGTAGTGTACGGCGCAAAGAAGTCTTGCCTTCCCCCTAATAGTCCTTATTATGAGGCTACCTTACTAATAAGGTTATGGTCTATGCCGACGGGTCGTGGAATGGTTGAACTGGAAATAATTTTAGACGCAAGAGTCAATTTATCAACTTACATTCGGTTGCTTCAAAATCAGTTGTCACCGGATTCTGTTCGTGTATATCCAAATAAAAACTACATGCTACCCTACATGCCAACTGGCAGAAATTGCAAAAAGTAAGAAAGGAAATATTTCGTTCAATATTGCATTTTATTTTATTTTTTGACCACTTACTATTATTAACATTGCACCCCCCCCCTTTCCCGCCCCTTCTTTGCAGCTGATCTTCTTTTTTTCTTCACATAATGTGTACAATTGAATTGTTCTAATGACATGCCGAAGGAATTATTTGCAATTAAAGGAGTATTATGGGAGATATTTGCTTTCAAATGTGAGTGCACTTTGTTCTTGCTTTCTTTCTTCTTTTTCACTTGATTTAATCAAACCTATAAAATGTATCTCTTTCAGAGACTCCCTCATGCTTACCCTTGTCTGTGAAGGAACAAGTGTGTTTGGGGGATTTGCTATATGCAGTGTTCTCGGGCACATGGCTTATGTGGCCAAAGTTCCCATAACAGAGTTTGCTAAATCTGGTGCAGGACTTGCATTTATTGTTTACCCTGAGGCCATTCATTACTTGCCTTTACCCCAACTTTGGGCCATTATTTTCTTTTTGATGCTTTTTACCGTTGGATTAGATTCGCAGGTAAGACCCAATATTAGACAACAGATAAGTATTGCAAAATTAAGGATAAATTAAAAAATAGTTCTATGCGGAACTGAAATAATAATAGCTTTTTAAAAAGATCATCGTTGACTATTACAGTGTCTATTCTTACAAATTTATGACATTTCTTCACGGGACATCTTTAATGCATTAACTTATTCTGAAATCTTTTCCAATAAATCTTTGAACATTAGGAGGGGGAGAAGAAGGAGGAGAAGGGGTAGAAGGAGAAGGAGGAGGGAGGGGGAGGAGAAGAAGAAGAAGAGGGGGGAGGAGGAGGAGGAGATGAAGAGGAGGAGGAAGAAGAAGAAGAAGAGGGGGAGTAGGGATAAGGGGGGAGGTGAAAACAATCGTGAATGTTGCTGGTAAAAATTATGTTTCATTAAAATTCATTATTTCACATGATACACACACGCCACCACACTCACTCAATATACGCTGACTAACAAGCAAAGGCCGTCCATGAACAAGGGACAGGGCAAGGTACTATTTATGTTAGAACAAAAATACCTTATTTCTTCTATCACCTCTCTCTCTCTCTCTCTCTCTCTCTCTCTCTCTCTCTCTCTCTCTCTCTCTCTCTCTCTCTCTCTCTCT
>JASKDV010174750.1:0-13239 GCA_032466395.1 Aegires albopunctatus | reverse complement strand
ATAATAATAATAATAATAATAATAATAATAATAATAATAATAATAATAATAATAATAATAATAATAATAATAAGATTAAAATGTACCATACAAATGCTATTCTATCATTTTTACACAATCACCTCTTCCTGCTCTTACATTAATCTGAGATTTTATTACATTTTCCAGGTTTGGAAGGGTTACCGGGAAAAAATGACATGTATAACTAATAACAGTCACAATGATTAATGATAGGATCTCTTCGCTCTAAATATTATATTGGTAGACATTTCTAAAGTAAATATATATAATATATAGTATATAAGTCGCTCTCATATAGCGCACAAATACACAGCCTAACCGAGATCAAGACGCTTTACAATCAATTTCCCTAACCAGAAGCTACAAAGAACACAAAGGACAAGATCTGTAGCCAGTATGGGTGGATTGCATTATTGGGTCAACGGCAACGCTTTCATAACAGCTCTGGGTACTTATAATTCACAACTAACTGAGTCAAGTGAGATAAGCGGGACAAAATGTCTTACCTAAGGACACACCGCCAATTGCCTGTAATTTTCGAGAAATTCTGTGCAAATTGGGAATCGATCTCATGCTTACCATGGCAATGGCATCCTGACGACTGCCTCGATAATGAGTGGCTACTGGAGTATTTCTCTATTTTCAACTGTTAGTGACTAGTGTTAGACAATATGCTACTGACATCACTAACAATGGCATGTTTGACATTACCAAACAATCATAACATAATACTAATAATAGTAATAATACATGCACAATATATCATATGAATATTTTACTCTCAAATAGCATCCACGATTTCTCAACAAAATTGTCACAAATAACTGCCAGCTACAGTTACACTTCCAGTTCTAAACATTCTTGGACGGAAAAAAATTAATAGTACAAATGCAATGTATCAAAATATTTATATCAATATATTTACGGGATAAAGCACTATATAAATGAATTGCATATTTTTATTAGTAGTATTATCAGGACTAATTACAAAGCAGATACATCATTATTATAATATTTATATCTTCAAATTTTCTTTCAGTTAGGCCTGCATAATATATATATATCATTATCATCATTCAGCTTTGTCAAAGAGATCGGTTCCATTCCTTCCTGTATTACCAAATATTTTTCGTTTCTTTCCTTTTATAGATATTTTGGCTATTTCTATTTACTAGGTTCCTTGAAATAATTATATTCCAGCCATCATCATCATCATCATTCTAATTGGCGGTGACGACTATGTTCTTCCACACTTCACGACCAAAGGTTACTAATTACTATTACTAGTGTCATTGAAGTCCTCAGCTCCCACTCCTATCTACTTTGCCATACCAATCATCAAATATTATTTTTCTTTCTGATTTCCTCTAGCCGATTTTCCTTCGATATCTCCTGTTGTGACAAATGATCCATTTTCTCCTTTCTTTTTATTATTATTACATGGCCGATAAAAGTTGCCCGTCAGTTCCATACATGTATGTCATTTTGTTGATCAGGGATCTATTTTGCTTCTGCTTTCCTTGGCACATTTTCATTCGTTTCTTTCGCATATTTCATGCATAAATATCTAGACTAGAGACATTATGTTCTAGTGGTAGCAGCTCAGTCTGCAGATCAAAAAATTACAGGTTAATATACCCTTGTTGTTGCCAACGTGCCTTCTTCCTTGGAAACGCTTTTTTACTTTTTACATGCAATTTTCTGGCCACTGTCGGGTGTAGTAAAAAGGACTTCTTATCCATAGTAAGGCTGAGACCGAGAGTCGTTATGCAACTGAAAGAAAGAGCTCATCCGTAAAGTACATACCGTAACCTAATCCTCTGGCTTCTGAAAGTAATTATTAAATAAAAGGTGAAGAAAGAGAACCACTTGTAAGTAGGCCTACACCATATTTATAGATAATCAATGTACTTTTATTATAAAACAACTTCCATCTGCAATCCCACTTCATGGTTATTATTATTCAGCATCGTACAACATGAAAAAAGCATAAAAATATCATTGTAGTTTGTAGTTTACTATAATATTGTATGTATGTGCATATGTTATGCATTCATATTCTTCGTTTGCCCCACTTAAAAAACACACATTTTGGAGTATCATTGTAATAACCTCTTGTAACAAGAGCATATCTTACGGATTCTTTCAAATCATGAAACAGATCCATTTTACAAGGTACTGGTAGGCCAATAATATGAAACCAATCATCATAAGATTTGATATCTTCTGTAATTCTTTTCAAAATAATTTTAAGTTCTACAAATGTTTCATGGGGTGGAAAACCTAGGTTGTCTGAATATCGCTTTAAGATGTCTTCTCTGGTCATCCCATCTGGTTTAACCATCTTCAGATAGGCCACTTGAAAAGCCAACCGAGAACGGTGCATTTCTGTGAAGAGGAATGATTTCTGTAATCTTTCATCAACAGGTAAGTCCATGCGGCCGAAATTACGATCACAGTTAAGAGGCGACATAGATGAACGTCTCCAATGTTCTCTAAGGTAAACCTCTGAAATATCTGTCCAAGAATATTTTTTGGAAACAGAAAGCAAAGCAAAGCAGTAATCAAAATCATAGGGGAATCGTTTATTTCCTAAACGTGTATTGGACAGAAAGTTTTTGATTCGTTTCTCAACACATTTCCGCACCTTTGGGTATGTATCAATAGCCCATAGAAAAAGTCTGTGGATTTGAAAGTAACCGTCGATAAAATTATCTCCCTTAGAGTCATTATCTGCAATGGTTTGCATGATGTGACACAATACATTAATGATAACATGACTATAATTATTTGTAAATGAAAATCTAAAGCGAAATTTTTTGGCAATTTTGGTCATGGTGTCCTCAAAGATTGGTTTTATTCTTGAGCCATGGTCAGCAGCAATGTGCAGGGGGAGAAAGTAGGAAATGATTTCTCTTAGAATACTTGTCCCTCTTCCATCACTGGAAGAAGAGCACATTTCATGGAAAGACGTTTCTGTCAAAAATTCACAAGGTGAAGTAGGATCAAGAATGTCACTATATGGCGATAGTATAAGCCCATAACCAAAAATTTGATCATTTGAGGAATCCGTTGTATCTGAGAAGGTCTCACGAGAAACATAATCCATAATTTTATTTTCAAATATTTCATTTATAACTTTGTCTTTTTCCACCAATGTGATTTCCGTCTCGTGGGCTACATGATCAGGTTTAGTAGATGGGTCGCCCTCTACATTTATGTTTTCCTCTAGTGGGGGGTATGGATGCACTGCTGAGTGACCACAATCTGAACACACAAATGTTTTGCTGACTTTGACGTAATCTGCCAATGAACCGTCTTCATCACAAAACTGGTCATGGAAGAATGAGAGAAAATTTATAAGAATAGCTTGCACACTATAACTTGGAGACCAGCCACTGTCGTTCATCAGCACCCATTCAGGATGAATATCTTCAAAATCAGAAAAAATATCCAGACATACTTTTGTGCCTTTAATTCCCTTCATGACGGCCATATTCTCCATACCGAATCCTGGGGGCACCATTTCTAGACTTGGAGGTCGGCAGGGATATTCTTTTGGAAAGACCAAAATCATGTGATACACAGTGCCATTATGACGAATGTTACCATGCCATTCCAGCATATCTGTCTCGAGTGGACAAGCCGAAATATTCGGTATAGGCGACTCTTGTAATTCCCGCAAATCCTTTTGTAATCTTTGCAACACTTTTTTTAATTCACTAGAAGCCATATTATTGTTGATCTATGGTCTTTTGCCAACACAATGAAGATCTAGTTTGAAATACAGGTGGAACTTTGGAAGCGTTGTCAATGACAAATTCCCCAAGAAAAACTTCAAAGCACAAATTCTCTCACTATCACACGCCCTCGGTATAGAAGTAGTTAACAAGCGTATGGTGAAAAGCGTTCTCAAACTGCTGATTCATCTGATATGATTCTCTGCATTAAATTTGATTGGAAAATGGAATCTTTGCTGTGATTCTCACTTTGTGTAACCTTCAATGGAAGAAATAAAAATAAAAATGATACCATTGAGTCAATCTTGTGAGAAAAATATAAAAAGATAAAACACTTGTTACCGGTACATTTTATTATTGTAGTTGTAGATTATAATAATGGACGGAGACACAGAAACATTTTATATATATGCAAATCAATACATTTTTGTCTACCCAAAATCATACAACTCGGATGCGTTTTAAAAGATTATCTTGCTTGCACTTCATTTAAAACGTAGACCAATTAATATTAATAGCTTTAGTTATCTTCATGGGCAATTGTCTAGATAATTTATAGTTATGAAAATAATTCCCAAGAATTCAATATTATTCAGTGTTTGTATCCAAATTGGTTGGCTATTTTCATAGCACATTATTATTATTATACACGTATTCTCCACAGACACAATGCATTGAGGACAGACACAAAATGTGCAGCCTTTTCATGGCTTTTACGTGTCACCAAGCGGCTGTCACAGCTGAAACATGAGAATACTTCCGTTGAATTCATTCATTTACAATTTGAGTAACATGGTGAGAGTGAATCTTTCTTTTGTTATGAATCACCCGATATGTATTATGTATAATAGTATACTGTGGTTTCCGAAGCCATCGGGTGCTAATATATTTAACCATACCCCATTTTCAAACCAAGAACCTGGCCCTAGTTAATGTTGAGGGGGTTCATCAAACCAGCCCTTCCATTTTTTCCAGGTTTTCATCTTTGGTTTAGATTTAGAATCTAGATTCGCGAAGTGGAAAGCGGGAAAGGTGAGGAAATGGGGCTGCGCCTAGTTTCACGGTCACTCTTTTGTTCTCAAACTCAAAGATCAATCAAAGGGGTGAAAAATAATTAGTGCTTGTAACCATGTTTCACCGCCGCTCGCCGACAAAATAGTGTAGTAATCGGTACCTGCCTACTGTCTTTTTTTATTATTATTCAGGAAGGAGAAAACATGCGCATGGTATTTAAGATCGTCCTTGAAGACATGAATGAATAGTATAAATCTGATAATAAAACTTGGAGCAACATTTAAAAGTTATATATCTCTCAACATAATGTGACATGTTGTTCATAAGCATAAAAGATTATCCGTATAAGTCACTAATATGATATTGATATAATTGTTTTTTTTATTCGATTCATGGTCGACTTTAATTATGTCAAAAAAGTCAAAATTCTTGTTAATACATTATGCCTCCATAACGTCGACGTCTTCTCTTAATTTTGGCAGTGGATGTCTCTGCTTTAGGAGATATCGGAAAACAACTTCTTTTAGACTCTTTACGTTGTAGATGTCCAATGACGTAAATTTCACTGCCTCCTGACAGAATCGTGCATCCTTTCCATTTCTATGGCCTTTTTTTATACGATAGTCTTTCGAATTCTCTCAACATCAAGCGATGTCCGGTCATGATTGTGCTCGGAAGGGGAAGATAAAATTTCAAAAGCAGGGAGAATTGAGCATCTTCTAGACTTGCAGCCTGGTTGAAAGCACGTCCAAGTTGTTTTCTAAACTTGTCGCGAATAAACGTAATCTTAGTTTATATAGCCGTCAATAATCAGTGCTGGCGCTCCACACTTGGTTTCGATCACTTCAACCTCCGTCATAAAATTTGTATAGATTTCTACAATGATTTGTAACATCTTGCAAGGAACGTATTATAGTATAGGCTTGCTTATGTCCTGGGTAGTATTTGAACTCTCTATAATGACTTTATTAACTTTATTTGTGAGGGTTGAGAGATTCC
Organism: Aegires albopunctatus; assembly: GCA_032466395.1. Taxonomy (NCBI): domain Eukaryota; kingdom Metazoa; phylum Mollusca; class Gastropoda; order Nudibranchia; family Aegiretidae; genus Aegires; species Aegires albopunctatus. Next base: position 7,465 of record JASKDV010174750.1, on the reverse strand, counting down.
TTTATATTTTAGGAACTACTTCAAGCCATTTTTGGCAAAGTGAGATGTCATGTAATTGTAACGAATGATATTTCATTATGTTTATCACTGTGTTCTGGTTAGATTCAGTCAAAATAAAATAGGACTGAGCTTGTGAATACTAAATAATCGTCCATCCGATTACTTACTTGAACCCGTTGATCTAGAGACAAACGATAGAACGGCGGTGAGTGGCGCTGAAACGTGGTATTGTCATAGCCAGTGACAGTGAAACGAGGTGCTCTCGAAAATAGTAGTCTTCTTAGCCAACGTGGCTACGTAGACCATAATCGTGGACTTTGCAGACTCTGCCTTATTGAAAATAATGTATGCTCCAAAACCAAAAGACAGAAGATCCTTTTTTACTGGCCTTTTTGAAATTCAGCTATTTTATTTTTTAGGCTTCGGAAATTAATAATACTTGATTTTAAACTTTTATCCGGGTTAAATATTGGTCTAGATCTAGGGTCGTTTCTTTGCTCATTGTGAGTTGATTCTATATTGTGGAAATGTTTGGTCTTGAGTTGCTTAGAGTTGTGGTAGTTTCCAATTCTTTGGCATTTTCAAGTAAACAAAATCTATTGGAGGTATTTAGGTATTTACTATTTGGGAAGACATTTGCACAATAGTTTTGGGTTCCACAAACTATAATATTCTAGTTCTTTTATGGTATTTTACAATATCATAAAGTCATTGAGAACTCTTTATATTTGAAATTCCATGGGAATGGATTTTTTAATTAATTAATTTAATTGATAAGAAACTTAAATTACCATACTTTGCCTAATGTTTCTTTCATTTGATATGGAATTAAAACATAATATTGAGAAAACATACATGCAACAATAATTTGAAAAAAGTGAAGTAATATCCTCGTGCAGGTCTAGCAGGTGCCTTTGCTTTGATTAATTAATCACTAAACACACTAAAATAAATGTGGTTATATTATATTAATTAATTCAAGATTCATTCCCTCCTTCTTTAGGCTTCCTGTACCAGTACTAGAGCTAAGAATAAATTCCTCTTTGCATCCTCAATCTAGATCAGAAGTATAAAAATGGCTTCTCCATCTGTTATGGATCTGTTTAAAAAAAACTAACAACTTTCAAATAAACAATTCACAGCTAAACCTTGAAGTCAACAATTAAAGTTTAAATATAACTTATTGATAATCAACTTAACTCTGAATGATATTTATTATTTTGATTATGATTATATTATCATGATGTTAATTGTTATCATCTTTACAGCTGGGGCCAACACTTGGTATTGATGCTAAATGGCAGAAGGAATATGGTCAGGGTAAGTCATTTCCGTCATTGATTTAGGAAATACATAATTTGAAGGATCAAAATCACTACTCTCCATATCATATGACAGTCTGCAGAGTAAAATTCATACTGGAAAGGCATCAAATACAATGCGATTCATGCTAGAGAATACTTGACATATTTCTCTTACAACCAAGTACAATACATTTAAAGAGTTTTTCTCAGAAACCCAATATTGTATCCCTACCAGGAAATACTAGAACCTTATAATATGCAAACTAAATGTCTACCACTAAACCATAATGACACAGAGTATTTATAAGTGAAAATTGCAATTCTAAATTTCTAAATTTGAATTATCTGGGGGCAAACTGCAATTTTGAACAAAGCCATCAAAACTAGAACACGAGTAGCGCTCATGACTCATTGAAGATATCACACTCCTCCCATGCTAAGATGGATTTAGGATGATCCAGTGTATAGCAGTATACACCAAAAAAGTGATATTAGAGCACCTGGTTTTCTCTATGCTTTAGTCAGCAGTAAAAGAGGTTTAGTGTAAATGTGTTTAGAGAAAGACGTAAAATAATTATTTTGATTTCCACAAAATTGCAGTACAGATTTGTATTATGAGAATTATCTGGTCATGAATTTGTTTAATGAATTTAGCATAGCAAACACAAAGGAGGTAAAATGTGATCTCCTGATTTATTTAATTTATCGGAAATACAATGTAGTTAATCTAACTTTGATTTATATACTTACCACTGTAATAATGGCGTTAGATCTTCCAGTGTGCTACTAAATATTATTTATAATCGTACCTCAACAGGATGAACTTCCACTCACGTTTACAGCCACAAGATTAAGAGACCGATGGATTGGTGAGGCAGTGATTCCAAGGGGCTATTTCCCACCTGGAGTGACAAAATTTAATGCATATGCCATCAAAGGAGAGGGAGAGAAGCGAGTTTATGAATCTCTGTATCCCTTGACCAATGCCCAGCCGGGAGACGTGCCAGACTTGTACGTAGCTTCTACTTGTGTGAAAATCATTTTGTCATTTGGCGTTTGACAATCAATTTAGGCTCAAAATTGTAACCCACCTTTAACTCATTACATCTCTTTACACTCAAAATTCAGTCTGAACAGTCGCTCTTCATCAAAATGGTATTTCCCAATCAAAATTGCTTTAATACTTTAATTTTTACAGCTCTTATTCTAACAATAATGATAATGATAGTAATATAAATAATGATATTAATAATAATAATATTAATAGTAATGATAAAATGTGAAGCCACAGTATATTTCTCATATATCCCTGGTCTCTTAAACTCTGCACCATTGACTTATTTATTATAGTATTTTATTATTATTGTTATCATTATTTTATTATTATCATCATCATCATTATTATTATTATTATTATTATTATTATTATTATTATTATCATTATTATTATTATTATTATTATTATTATTATCATTACTATTATTATTATTATCATTACTATTATTAGTATTATCACCATCGTCATCGGTATCTTATCCTTACTATTATTATTATTATTAGTAGTAGTATTATTATTATTATTATTATTGTTATTATTATTATTATTATTATTTTTATTTTTTTTATTTTGATACTTCCAGCCTAATTTATTTTTGTATTGGTGTGCATCTCCTCTCAATTCTGGACCTTCATCTTTTTATTTATATTTTATTGTATTTTGGATCTCTGTTGGATAATAATAATTTAATAATAACAATATTAAATTTAATAATACTAATAACAATACTAATTTTATTTATAGAGTACACTTTGTCGAAACATCAAGGCACTTTACAATATTTGACTTGAACACATAACACATAACATAAAAGATTAAAACAAACTAAAAAATTGGTATGGCATCATGTCTCTTCTCTTCTTCTCCCCCCCCCCCCTATCCCCCCACCCCCACCCAAGAACCATAAGGCGAAGGTTATAATCGTATTTGATTCTGATTCTTTGAGCAACACTAAAGCCTTAAATCAGAAATCCAACTTGGCCATGCCCCAGATAATGTTATTGTCTGACAGTGTGCCAAGTTTGGTATCTCTCGGTTGCAATTGTTTTTATTGAAAGTGTCAAACGTGATTTCAGTCTTATGTTTATAAGGAGTTATTTATTATTATTATTATTATTATTATTATTATTATTATTATTATCATCATCATTATAATTTTTTTGTATAATGTTTATTTACTAGAAAGTCTATAATAAGCTACATTCGTTCTATCCCTGTAGCCACCGTTTGGAGTTGTTTCAGCCCATCAGTATGAGTGAAATCATCAACAGCTACAACCCTCAAGAGATTTCTGATGAGTGGAGGCCATATGTTTAGAGAACACAACATTCACACAATTACACAATCTATAGATGAATTGTATCGTTATCTTACACGTATCAGCATCACTTTACTCTATTGTAGTCTGTGATGAAAAGCTAATACTAATAGACCTTGAGTTAGATGTTACTGAATGAAAAATTATCAATGAATGCATAAGCCAAACTATCAATGATATGATTATGTGATGGTTTGGTCTGGTCTTTCTGAGAACGGAATTTGGTATTATTGTTTTGGCTATACAGACCTTCATTGAAAGGTAGATGTATTTATGATTTTGTATTTCATGGGCCTAGGTTTCAGACATGGCTTGAATGCCTTCTTCCCTTTTTTTGGTTACAGGTGTGTTTCACATTGCTGTAGTAATCCCAAGATTTGCATACTTTCTTACTGGTTTTCATCCATACACAACTGTTTGATTTAATTTCACTATGGTATGATTTATAATTAAAACAACTAGATGACCCTTGCAGCCTTGCTTGCAATACCTGAAACAAACACAACGTTAGAAAGAAGTCTATTTCAATCATACTCATATGGATACATGATGGAATGTAAAATCTCACATCTCTATTATCTTTTCATTATCTAAGATACCTGCCCAAGGTTCTCTCCTCTTAATTGCCTTACACACACACACACACACACATATACACACATATACATGAATAAATACAATCTTAAGACGAAGAGACGGCTTGCAACCGTCACAGCGAACCTTAGATAATATTACAGCTTGTTATGGGGTATATATCTACCTATTCTTTCTATCTCTACCAATCATAATGGACTATTGCTACTTTCTCCACCAATCATAATGGACTATTGCTACTCTCTCGACCTATCATAATGTACTATTTTCAAATGTTCTTCTTTATAATATTAGTAGATTTACTGTGCGTGTACGTACTTCCATATATTAACTCTGTTGGCCAAAATGATCAATATATTATTCGCTTAAATTATGAGTTCTGTAAACAATCTTCATCTGCAGCTGATATAAATAATTCTAATTTTATACTTCATATTTTTGTTCTTTTAATAATATTTTGTCAAATATTTCTATGTTCTAAAATTATACCGTATCAGGAAGGAGAGAATATCCACTTGTGCTTAGAAAAAGGAGATGTTGTTTGTGTGGTAATTTTTTTTTTTTTTTATTCTACACAGATTAGTTTTATTAGAGGATTAGCTAATACAGGATAATTAAGACCTGTATATATACTCTGTAGAAATTTAAAAAGTAATTAATGGTAATAAAGACTATTTCCCTGCACCAATACTTAAAGGTGACGAAATAACCGATAGTTATTAATCTAGTTTTATTTTGTTACGTCATTTTCATTTAAATAGAAGTGTTTATTCATGAATGGGCAAACAGCTTATTTTTCTTTTATCTTCTGTTTTATTGATAAAGCTTGTCACACAACCATTCTTACTTTTTTTTAAAAACAACAGAATTATTATTATGCATTAAATTTTACACAATGTTTCTTTTTGCCACCCCCAACAGCTGCCCGAAGACGGGATATTACGTTTTTAATTCATGAAGTTTAAGATTTGATTTATGTGGTCATAGTCATAGAAAATCTTTTTGTTCAAACATGCTGATACTAATTGTTCATGACTGAAAGAGGCCCCTGCAGATTCTCATTCACCTAGTTCGATGCTGAAATCTCTATAACCATAGCGATCTCAGTATCTTTGATTTTAGGTTCCTTTTTTTTTTTGTTTCTTTTAATTTAATGAGAAGATATATTTACTGTTTACTACAACTCTGATAATTGGGTAGACTTGTTATACAATATTTTCCGTTATACAAGACATTTATTCATTTAAATTTCCACGTCATTTAGCATTCATGTCCAGATTATTTTTAAAAGGGTGCCATTCGAATGTTGTATTTGGGTAATAAAAATTTATTGAGAGATGTGTTTTTGCTTGGGTTTTTTCTTTGATTGATATCATTTGAATTTGTTTGCCTAGTTGTTCGTGTGTGTGTATGGTGATTGGGGGGAAAAGGCGATGGGGGGGTGTGTTGGAAAATTGGTGTGAGTCCACTTTACTGGCATAGGCAATGATCGTGACTTTGTCGCCAGACTGGCATGGTCCACAATCATGGTGGCTTCAAATACAGTTGAACCCGGTTATACGGGAATCAGATATACTGAAATCCCGGTAAAACAAACTTTAAAAAAAAAACAGATTTTTATATATATACATGTATGTAGACCGGTTAATCTGAACATTTTTTCTGCTGGTTGAGAACAGAAATCGCAGAAATCGAAAGTCAGAACGGACACCAGTCACAAAGAAAATAATACACAAAAAAAAGGCTGAAAGAAAACGAAATAAATTTAAAAAGAAAACATTGTAACGCAGTGATTGAGTGATTAATAAATGGTTGTGGTCCTTCGGATAAGAAGAAGACTTCATTTGCAACTCATCACTAAATATGGACTCTTCGGTGACTGCACATTCCAAAGCTGGATGCGCAGAGTCTGGAGCAGTGAGGACACTAGAAGTCAGTCGTCATCGGTCGGGTAAGGCTTTGGTCCACAGTCAGGCGTTTACAATGGACCCCCCTCAGAGCTTGTGTAAGCCTTGTGCACAATTAGTGATCTCCAGAGTTGTCTGTTGTTGGCTCAGGATTCGATGTCCTACGGTTGGATGTCGCACAGCTGGATATTGGCCTTGACATAGTTCTTGAACCTTTTCTTGGGTCGGCCTCGCTTGCGCTTGCCAGTTGTCAGTTCACCTTGCAGCAGATGTTCGTGAATCGATCTTGCCACCGGGTGCCAAGTATAGAGCAGAGTGAGCGCATATGAAAGCTTTCCAGCTTCTTGATGTGCCTGCGGGCCATGACTCACATCCATAGAGGAGGGAGGAAGTACGACGACATTGTACACTTTTAATTTTGTTGACAGGCGAATATTGTGCCGGCTCAGTATTCTGTTGCGGAACCTCCCTTGTGCTTGACTGGCCTTACTGATGCGAGTGCCGATATCTTTGTCGAGTGAGCCATCATGTGATGTGATACTGCCCAGGTACTTAAAGCTCTTTACGTTAGAGTGCTGGGTGCCCTCGATGGCGACGGATGGCGCGAGCGGATCGGTGTTTGCCACAGGTTTGTGCAGTACCTCAGTCTTACCAAGACTGATTGTTAGGCCGAACAGCTTTGAGGCTTGTGAGGAACAGTCCAGCATAATCTGCAGGTTAGAATCTGATTGAGACTCCCTTCTCCAGATCGCGCATTGCATGGGACAGCATCTGGGTGAAATATGTTGAATAAGACCGGCACCAGGACGCAACCCTGCTTCACACCATTCTTGATCTCAAACTCCTCAGTCATGCCGCCGTTTGTGAGGACCTGGCCACAAACTTGAATGGATCAATTGAATTGAGTGATTTATATATGATTACAATTTAATGCTGATGTTCAAAATTTAACGTCATCTGTTTTGGTGGTGAGTACACTAAAACATCCCAAACTTTTCATTATTTTTTTCACCTGGTTAAAAATACAAGTTAGTTATTCATTTTGTTACCTTTCAGAAGAATGTGTATTTTTATATGTCTATAACACCTACTGATGGGCTAAACCACAAGCCTGGGTTTAATTTTTATTTCATCGTTCATTTTAAGAGCACAAGCTTAACCTACAATTCAAAATAACGTTACAGTCAAGTGCTTAAATTAAAGAGGACATGACATAATATTCGAAAGAGAAAGCATTTCCTTTAGCTATGGATAAACAATATTCATAAGGTCCTCTAACATGATG
>JASKDV010174749.1:0-22794 GCA_032466395.1 Aegires albopunctatus | reverse complement strand
TTAAAATCTAGCAAATATATATATATATATATATATATATATATATATATATATATATATATATTATGCCCATTTGTACAATAAGTTACATCATTCAAATTTCTGCTTTTTATCTTGTCCATTTAAAAATAATATGTATTTCCTCCATCTGTCTAGAATATTCATTTTCCTCCACAGGCTTCATCGGTGATAGAATCATATGAAGATGCTAACAAAAATGTTTCTGGTAATAGCTTTTATTATTTTAATGAATATATATAGTTGTTTTGTTTCAAATAAAAATAAAATTCTATTTCTATACATCATGAGATTTCTAGATATCATCAAAATGAACACATTATGTTATGCAGAAAAGGAAATAGACTGAATGATCAAAATTCTTATTTTTATCAACTTGTTTTATTGATCTATAAAGTAATATATTTGTTCTAACTTTTCTCCAGATCATAAGGATAGAAAGATTTATATGCAAAATCAAAAACATAGAGAAGATCTTCAAAAGAGGGAAATAAAAATGGATATGAATGAAATTGCTGCTTTGGTAAGTATTGATTGTCATTTAAAAATTAAAGATAAATGATTTTTGCCAAATGTCTCCTTTTTTAAACAAACCAATATAGAAATTTCTCTCAGTTTTCTATAATACAATTTTTATGGTGAACTCTGCCATAAATCTTTTTCAATTTGTGTATGAATTTTTTTAGAAACTTCAATCAGTCTTGACAAAATATGAAAAGATGTTTCTTCAATTAATGACGACAAAATAGATTGGTTTTCATTTTGTCAAATTTCTACTTAACAGATATTATACATTTCTCACAAATATGCTATTTCTTTACATTTCATAGCTCCCAGATGATGCAAGGAAAAGCAAAAGATATTCTTCATTTTTTTACAAATATTATGCTATTTCTTTACATATATTATGCTATTTCTTTACATTTCATAGCTCCCAAATGTTGACAAGGAAAAGCAAACAATATTATACATTTCTTACAAATATGCTATTTCTTTACATTTCATAGCTCCCTGACGATGGCAAAGAAAAGCAAGATGACAGTAAAACTTTGACTTTGGGAGCTGTAAGAGAGCTTCAAAAACAACTGAATGACCTCGAGCAACACTTGGTTCAGACTCAAGATACTGAGAAGACTTTCAGTGAAACCAATTTTGAGAACCAAAATAGTCTGATTGTGCATGGCACAACCACTTTTAAAGAAGGCCCAATGACTTTTCAGAGTAATCAAACAAATGATGTTGAAAATAATTCTCCAAAGAATACCCTTCCTAACAGAAGATCCGCCAGAGAACGCAGAAGGAATAAACTGAGCATCAAAGAGAAGGGAGAGAGTGATGATGTTAGAAATTCAACTGTTATGCCCAATTTTGATTCATCCGAAAACTTAACCGTTTCTTTGCAAAATGATCAAATTTCTTCATCCATAAGGCAATCAAACCAATTTTTTGTCCTTGATGGAAATGTGAGAGCGCCATTAATTTCCTTGCCTAAAAGCTCTCAGCCTATGTTAATTACTTCAGAATTAGATGGTAATACAGTTGAGTCAAGCAGTCAAGAATCTAGGACAAATGTTGATTGTTTCAGGTTAAATCCACAGATTTTGCCCAAGCCTATAAAGCCTGAGAGGTTAGTGATTATATGACTGTATATAAATTAATCCTATTATAGAGTTAATGCCATTTGTGAACTGTTTCTTTGAATCGGAACATATGTCGCATTTATGGATTTTAAGTTATGAGTATAACAAGAAAGCCTATATTCTGCACTTTAATATGATATCAGATATATGACGATCGGACTTTACATTACAAAGAAAGTATAATGGGGAAAGGTCGGAAACCAAGTTTTGAGAAAATGGCGATCAAAGATGGAGAGCCATTATCACTGGCTTCGAGGACGGACTAATGAACAGATACTTGGTAATTGTTGATTCTATTGACCGATTTTCATTAAATTATGCATACACTTAGTATATGATAATATCTAACTTATTATTGAAAATCAACACTATATCTTTTACATAGGCTAAGTTATATCATTTTACATTAGGCAAGACAAAGCGCTTTTCTTCTTGTTCAGCAGAGGCGATTTTCCTTGATTAGCTTACATTTGGTTCCACCCCCTGTCTCAACAACACAGTGGATCGAAACATAACTTAGATGAAATCAAAGCTCTATTCAAGACCTAACCATATATGTATCGTTCAATAGTTTTACTATAACACAGTGAAGCGACACTCTTTCTAAAAGGCCACACTCTCCTGTCAAGCCATAACAATTTAAATTCATTAATCTTATCTCATGTCCACTCATTCAAATCAAACTTTTGACCAGATGGTCTTTGAATAGGGCATGTGATTGGTTGACAAGAAAAGTAAAAGGGGAAGGGCTTATCTTTTTATTGATACCCATGTGGTCCAGCTCAGTAATTGACTTACATCTCAAATTTGTTTCTGAAGTTGTCAAAAATCATGATTGTCGTAATTGAATCTGATGAAACAGGGGACCGAAAAAGTCCCTTGTTTATCATTAAACATGTTTATTTCAACTATAACATTTAGTTTTTATGAAAAATAAAGAATGTTTGAAAACGACCTTAATCAAAATATTATGGAATCACTGTCTTTATCTTTAAACCGCTATAGCTCAAAATTGCCCACAGAACCTATGTTCTGTGTTGAAGAAACAGGTCACATTTAATTTTTAAAAGAAGAATGTAGTTTTCCCATAAGCTGGAAGCTGAAATGACCCAGACAATATTTAAAAATTACTTTTTATAAAGTTATGCTATAATGCTGTTTCCTGCATTAACTGAAATTCTCCACAGATTCCATTTACTTTTATTACTGCAGAATTCCAAGAACAAGTAAACTTCAGACCACTGGATTTGAAGATCGTTTGCGCAAGATAGAAATTAACCACCAGGACATATCATTTGATAAAAAAGGTTCATAACTGTTTTACCTGTGGGTTTTTTCATATGTAAATACTCCTTGATTTTCCTTTTCAAACATCATCAAAACTAAAAATTTAGAATTTTATAATAGGAAATTAAAATGCTTTTCAAAAAATACAAATAAAATTTCTTGGTTTTAACATTCTCATAATTTCTGTCATGTTACGAGTATATTTCAAAATTTAAATAAATCACTTGCTTGGTAAATCTATTGACAAAATTTGCTTATTTCAAAAGAATTACAAGTACTGTATTCTTCGCTCTACTATAAGACCCGTCCCTAATACAAGTCCCCCCCCCCCCCCCTCCACGCCACAACCATTTTTCCCTTTGCCATACACAAGATTGGAGAAGGTCTACAGTAAAATAGAAATAAAAAATGTAGGCCTACCAGTAAATCATAACAAAACTAGTTACAATTTACACCGCCAGGACTATATCTTTCATCAATTTGACAAGCGAGGCAGAGTGATAACAATAACAAAGCTAACGGGACACAAGGATAGCTAACTACACACTATGCACCCATACACACTCATTTCTCACTCCTCTCTTGCCAAGCGGTATCAACACATAACAGTATTCACTACGCATTAACAATAACAATTGATAATGAATACACTGACAAGATGACCAGTATCCACTGTCTGAGAGTGAAACCCAATAATTTTCACACCTGCGTGTTCATTAAAAGTTTCCGTGAATGTATGGTATGAAGAGTATCGGGTTTCATTTTCAGTGAATAATAAAAGCACGACATATAATGAGTCCGCTAACACAGTGTAGGCCTATATTATTATTATTTTTGTCTGAGTCTGCAATACACAATTGATAGCCTACCAGCCTCATGGCCAAAAAAACCATGTGCCGAGTCCTATCTCTCTTTGTCTTGTTTAAGTTGCGTCAGGTCTATCAATAGAACCCACTTCAATTAGGGGCGACCATTCTCTATGAAGTTACCTTGAATCTTCCATCTAAACTGTCTTTTTTTGTTTACATAGTACAAGCACCCCCCCCCACCCCCACCCCTTCTTTATTTTCACTCCCAGCGTTTATTAGAACGAATGCGGTATATGTTTTATAAAAAGGTTTTTTTAGTTGCTGTTTTTACCTATTTATCAAATCCACAGATATCCTTGGGGAAGGTGTTTTCTCTTTAGTGTTTAAAGGAACATATCAAGGTTCAAAGGTTGCTGTGAAACTGTTGCGGGCCCCTTTGACATCTGGTGACAAAAATTATTTTTCTGCAGAGGTGTGTTGTTATTTATTAATTAATGCTATTATATAAGACTTGAGATCACCCTTTGGGGTTATATAAATAAGAAATAATTAGATGCTATGCAACCTTGAAAACAGGTCAAAGTAATTAAGGGACACCCAAAAATGATTAATTCTCATTAAGAAAGACATTATTGCATCCTCTCAATAATCACAATCTTTATATTTTGCAAAGTGAAAGCTGATATGGAAATGCGTTCTTGTTTGTCTTTTTGTGAAATTTATGAAATTCGTTCTTGGTGTCAATTAGTCAATTCCAGAATCATGATTTTTTTTTCTTAGCATTTTGAAAACACATAACTTATTAGGATATTTCAATAACTTATTTTATTTGCCAGAAAATTTCATAATTTTCTTGTTTTATCTTTTCTTCAAAGGTTTCTCTTCTGCAAGAACTGCGTCATCCTCATGTAGTTATGCTTCTTGGCGTCTGCACATCAAGTTCACAACCAATAATGGTGCTAGAACTTATGGAAGGAGGAAACTTGTTTGCTCGCCTTCACAATCGTTCATTGTAAGAAGCTAAACATTCAAATTTTAAAACAAACTGGGATTATTATTTCTCTCAGCCACCTGAGGCCTTAAATCAGCCACATGCGGCTAGTTGATTGGGGTCAGCGGCTCTTACTTAGTCTCATAATATCAGATATTGGATTGCATTGGTGATATTTAATTGAAAAAATTACCTCATTTTCCTCTGATATTTCTTGCTGTTTAGCACATATTCTAATAGTAATTCCATATTATAGGATTCACTTTTTGATCTTATTTAATTTAAAAATTGAAATTTAACACAAATAGCGATAAATAAAATCTTCACTTGACCAGTTGTGATTATGGTCCCTATTAGTACTCATAGTAACAAACTAAATCAAATGGTCTTGCGATGCTAAGGATCAAAACCAAAGGAAAATCAATTGTTACGTAAAAAACTGCGTTATCATATCATTATGATGCAAATATTATTTCAAGCGAAACTATTAATTTTTGCAATGTATATTGATTATGAAGACATTCAGGAATAAAAAATATGCTTCATATCATTTTGATTTAAATAAATTATTTCAAATGAAAATGTAAATTTTTCTTTGTATTTATTTTGAAGATATTCAGGAATGGCCCAAAATCTCTTTATTTTCAGACCTTGCCTTTCAAAATCAAATTTTTATCAAATATCCCATGATGTAGCATCTGGAATTTCCTATCTCCACCATCATCGGCCACCAGTTTTGCATCTTGACTTAAAATCCAAAAATGTTCTCCTAGGATTTGGAAATCATGCGAAGGTTGCAGACTTTGGATATTCCAAACTTAAGTATGGCTTGAACTTCTTTTTAAAATAAATGTTTTTAGGATAGTCAATAAAGAATTTTATAGGAATTAGATCCAATACTAATCTTTCAATTACTATTTTGTATAAAAACGTTTTTATTGGATGCAGTTAAAATTAGTAAAACAGATAACTGGATATAACAAATGTAGAACACCAAAGCTTTATATGCAGCAGATGAGCCTCTTGTCTAATTAAATGCTGATCTTCTTTTCATTTTGCCTATTTATTATTGTTTGTTTGTTGATGGGTTTTTTTCTGTTTCTAATTTTTGTATTTTAAAGATAACAAATATAAACAAGTTTTTAATCCTTTCCTTTTGATCAGCACATATTTTATATCATTTATCAAATATTTCTATCTATCTAAGCTTAACAATTCTGTCAAAAACTTAAGCAATTTAAGATTTTTTAAGAAACCCAAGATTAAGAATTAAAAGTTATATCTGTAAATAAATAGATAAATAGCCTCACTTTCATTACTCATTTTTTCTCTTTTCTTTCCTATTATGAACCATGTATTTGATGTACTATACATCATGAAAAAATCCTTTCATTGTATTTTGTCTCATCCATAGACATGAAGCAGATATTAAAATTTCTCGAGCAAGCAAAACAAAGGTTTTATCAGGATCCCCTTCATGGATGGCACCTGAACTCCTAGCTGCAGGGGAAATCACTGCCAAGGCTGATGTGTATAGTTTTGCTATTGTGTTATGGGAAATGGTTACCAGAGAGTATCCATATGATGGATTTTCCATGTTTCAGGTGATGTTTGTTATAATGTCTTCATCTTTAATATGTATTGAATGATGAGAATTTACTAATTAGTTACCTGATTGTATGAATTTGGTTATGTTTTTACTTATCATGACAATGCATGAATCGTTTGCTTTTACATAAAGAGATTTAATAATTTTTGTTTTATATAAAGTATATCATATATACAGAAAGGAGTGGTCTGTCTTCACTCCATTGATAAGGAAAACAGCTGTAGCTATGAGGTCTGATGACCACGCTAACGAAAGGCACGAAGTCATACAATATATTTACAGTTTGATAATGGGGACAAAATATGAGAAAAATTAGGATTCAATAAATGGATGGTAATATAATTAAAGGAATCATAATGTTAATATGACCCTTTAATTATACTATAAAATGTTTGTATTAGAAAGATTAAAATTTGATTTCCATAACTCTATTGTTTGAATTTACAGATCCTTGAACATGTCAGACTCAATCAAAGACCACCGATGCCCACTGATTATCCATCTGGTCTCACACAACTCATAACTAAGTGTTGGGAACAAAATCCAGCAGCTAGACCAGGCTTTAAGGTAATTTACAAACTACAAGAAATTTGCTATGAAGTTGTAAATTTATCCTTTTGCCAAAATGAAAATTTATCAATAGAAATGAGATTCACCCAAGATGTTCAAGTTTGAATTATAGTTTGTTAGTATGAAATAAAAAGCAAAGTGTAGACTCTTTATTATATAGAGTTCAACAAGTTGATTGATGAGTCTAAATTAACAAATATATTTATAACCCATTTGTTCATCAGGTCACTTTTTCTATTGATCATTTGCATTTCTTTTTCAGGAAATTCTCAAGTCTCTAGATGAAGTATTGATGGCTTCTGAAATCATTCCATGGCCTTGTGATTTAGGAAATAAAGAGAAAAAGGATTTGAAAACAAATTTAAGTGGAGGAACAGAAAAAGAATGTGGTGGAAATGATAGAAAAGTCATGAAAGAAAATATTAAGGGAAAAATTGTACATCTTGGGGAGAGCATAGATATGAAATCTATTTCATCGAATGATAATATGACCACAAACGTGATGGAAAGAAAAGTAACTAAATATGAGGAAAGACAAGAGGAAATACTGAACAGAGACAACAAAAATAAGAATTCAAAAAATTGGGATAGCATGGATTTGAAATCATTTTCCTCTGATGACGCGGAGCATGAAGAATGTGTCAGTAATGATGATTTAAAGAAATGTGTCGGTGAACCTGAAAAGGAAAATCAAACTTGTCATAAGGAGATATATCCTCAGGATACTAGCAGCAGCAAAATCATTGATGATACTAATACTGATAATATTTCTGAGGAAAGTTTTATTGTTAGATCCATAGACACTTCTGAAGAGACACAGGCTTTCAATGGTATTGCACATTCCAATGTACCAAATGCTTCTCCAAGATTAGTTCCCTCTCCTCGTATACGTGAAATGGCTAAAAAGCAAGCTGAGGAGAGAAATTCAGCAATTTCACTTGCTTATTTGCTGGACCAGAAAACTGAAACCCCAAATGATTTATCCACACCAAGAAAAGCAGCTCGTTACCCTCATGAAGATGAAGAACTTGAAACACTCATCCAAAAATATCTCCCCTCACCAAGAAATAGAATCTTAGCCAGGGAAACACAATCATCTCGTCCTCCCAAAAGTACGGACAGATTGCTCCCCTTAAGACAATCCCTGGATAAGCCTAGAAAACCTCCTAAGCCAAGGAAATTACAAAACATGGCAATGTCTTTAAACATTGATCATACCCCAACTTTCTCAAATACTATTCTTCAAAATGATCAGAAACAGAGTCAGCTTTTAGATATACAACCAAATATATCTCCTTTAAATGCATCACAAAGAAGGCAAGAAAACGATGCCAAAAATTCCCCACCAGCTATTTTAAGTAAATCTATTGATTCAGAAAAAATAAGAAAAGCTAGCCATTTAAGACATTCCGTACAAAATTCTTATTTCAAAATGTCTTTGTCAGACTCCCAAGACTCAAGACTTAAAACTATCACTGAAACACCTCGACCGTTGTCAAGGAGTTCACAGAATGTTTCATCCAACTCATTGTTAGTCAACTCAGAAGATGATATAATTTCCTCATTGAATAACCATCCTGCAGAAGGTACAAATGATGAAGGTTGTGCCCATTTGTCTCATAAAACAACAACAGAAAAATTTTCCATGGATTATGCACCTATCTCAAATAGAGAGAAAGAAGAAGCAAACTTCTGTAGAGTCTGCGACAATGCTCCTAATAATAAGAGTTGGATTGATTCAAGAAAAGATGAAAACTCCTTGTTTAATCCTGTGGAAGTAGAGAATCTCAAGAGTTCTTCAAGAAATATGCCTTTATCTGAAAGGCCAGAATTGTTTGAAGACAGAAAGAAAATTTTGCCATTTTTATCTGAGCTTCATGAGAAATCAACTTTACATGATCAAAAAATCTCCTTTGACAAAAATAAAAATCATAATGCAGATAATCAAGATAAGGAAAATTTTAGTGTTATTCAGTCACATGTAAATTCTGTAAATAAGTTCTCGGAAAAAACTCTACCCAAGCACCAACCACCTGTTTCGAATCCGCAACATGATCAAGAAGAAGCCCATTCTGACTCAGACTCTTCAGTTCATACAGATTTTTCTGCTGACAGCCTCAGTATAACCTTGTCAGATGATCCTGATTCATTGGTCTCAGACCAAAATAACGGAAATGGTTCTTCAAAGAAATTCAAAGAAAGAGAGGCTAAAAGGAAAGAAATATTTGGCAAGGAATCAATTACATCACATTTAAAGAATGTTTATCATGAGCAGAGACCTAAAAAGAGTAATGTAAGGGAAAGTTTTTTCTTATTTGATGACTTTGACTTGAACACAAATGCCATGGAAAGAGTTGATGAAGTTCAGGACATGAGCAAAACGCCAACACCTGATGACTTCAACCTCTCATCTAACATAAATACTTTGAAGACGAATGAACCATCTTTTGATTCCTATAGTTCTGATTTAAATTCTACAGTATCAAAACCACAGAGAAAAGTGAATCATAAACATGATCACAATCCCAAAAGAGATTTAACAAGAAAAAAGACAGAGATGTCAAACACAAATGCAGAAAATCAGAGAGGAATGTCATCCCCTCAGAAATCTCACCACAAATCTCATCATGTAGACTTAATCCCTGATGTAAAACAGGTCCAACCTATTTGGCCTGCTCCTCCTGTTTTAAGCAAAGAGCCAGAATTGAGACCTGCAAGAAATGTACAATTTTCATTAGAAGCCAGCATGTTGATTAAACAGAAAAGCCAATTAAAATCAACTGCAGTCCCCGGACAATCCCCTTGGGCTGGTAAAAAGGAAGGGAAAAGATCCATGCCATCTGTTGCAAGCCTTCTGAAAAAGGTAAAAAATTAGTTACTCTTATTTTTGCCCTATGAACCTTCTCAAAAGCTTTTCTTACAAATGGATTTGTTTTGTTTAATTTTTTTTACTTTGACAGACCACCATTATATTATCTAGCAAGAGTAAAACAAAATATCTACATTTTGGTCAGCTTCCAGTATTTCCTCATCAAATACAATGCTCTATTTTTACAGAAATCAAACAAAGATAATGAATAAGACAGAATGCACATTGCAGAAATCATGGTTGAAGTTCTGCCTTTGTCAGGAGAAAATCTTAATGAATGCCATTTATATGACATGGCCCTAAGATTTACCAAGATGTAGATGCTTTGAATTGTATATCCAAAGTTTTATCATCAATGAATTATTACGTTTAAACTTTTGAATCTAAATGACTCGTTTACCAATGAAAGATCTGAATACTTTTTTTTTTCAATCTCTCCATTTATCCCGAGCTAACTTATCACAGAAAGAAAGGGTCTGCTCTATAATTTCTTTTTGTAATTTTATGTTTAAAAGAGGTTATTGCTTAAAATTTTGGTGTGATTAAAATATGAGTGGTGCTGTAAATGTTGTTCCTTTTAATAAATACTCATTTTGATTCATCTATTGTTTTTCAGGCCATTGAAGAGAGAAGATTTGCTCTGGGAGACAATATGGAAAGCCAAGAAACAATGACACCTGAAGCATCTTGGTCTGTCCATGATGATGATGTTTAAAGATGTCAGCATTCATTATTTGTGATATTAAAACCCAAAAAGTTGATTCACAAAATTACCTAAAGGTTGAATAATAGCGATGATTACTGCTATGATACAAAATAAGTAAAAAGAACCACTATCAGAGCATCAATTAACCCTAAATACCTAAAGAATCCTTGTTACAGACATAAGACTCCAATCTTTACAAATTCATAGCTGCCATCCAGTTAGGTAAAATTATATTAAAAGTGATTAACCAATCCAAAACAATCACTTTCTCCACACATGCTTGAAAGGGAGGTGGTGGGAGGGGGGGGGAGGTGATGGGCAATCATGTTTGGCTGTGCCTGAGAGTACAATCTTGGTTTTTCAAGAATTGGCAACCATGCAAATATTTCTGCAATCTTGACTTAGAGGTTTAGATTAATATTTTGAGAAAGTTTATTTTATGTGGTCATTTCTCACACAAGACAAAAGTTCTTACTAGAAAACATCAGTGGTTAAGTGGTAATTATAGCTAGTCACAGGATAAATCAGTCAATATTTACAAGCAACACATAGGGCTTATAGCATATTCCTTCTATAACCATAGGTCATTGACCACACTTCATTAGGCCAAACACTGGATTTTTTGCTTTTATTGAGTAGCTGGCCATTAAAAACAGTGTTGGTTTCAGCCCAAGGTTGCATCCATGCCTAACAGGCTGCAAGTCTTTTCCATTATGTAATTGCTTTCATTTCTTTGGAAATTTAAGACTTAATATGAGGCATTATATAGGTATAAAAGGTGATTTTAACTTTTGCTGAATAAATCATTGTAAAGCGCCTAGAGACCAAGGTAACTTAGCTAGGGTGTCCACTGCCGGTTTTAGTCAGCTGCGCATGTGACTAGCAGGCTAAAAACTTGATTCTTCTTCTATGATGTCACATTTTTAGCTAGTTATATGCGCGGCTGACTAAAACAAACAGTGGACGCCCAACCTTAGCAATAAGCACAATATAAGTGGTCACTTTATCAGGGATACATCAATATGTCAAATGTAGGCTGAGTGTTGTTTTATCATGTTTTCAGATCTCTGTGACAAAAATTCATTTATTATTTTCTCAGAAAATCAGGTAAGGTTTACTCAACCTACTTAGGCTTAGATCTTCCCTTGAGGCTTTGCACAGTTGGCAGCAAGTTAAGGGTTAACTTAAACAAGGTCCATAATATTACTCATTTGTGCTAGCCAAACTATATTCACGTGCTGCTTCATTATACCCAAGAAATTTACACATATTTGATTTGCTCATCTTTGCTACCTCAAATTATTTTCCAGCTCTTAAGCAGTAAAAACTTTTATTGTATAAATCAGGTCCAAAACATTTAATTTATTTTCTAAAACTCTTTGGAGACCATTAACTGATACAATACCTTGTAATTGTAGTTAAATCTAAACAACACAATGGACCTCAAAGTTCAAGTAGTTAAGTATCTTTCTGTCTCAAGACTTTTATTATCTTTCTTGTTTTGAATATTCATGTCTCACTCATTCTGTTACTGCTATCAAAGACATCTTTTATAAAATAGTGAAACATTTTGCCTTGCATGTAGCTTAAATATTAGGGACGAATATATACTGTTGAACCCGGTTATACTGAAATCGGATATACTGAAATCCCAGTTAAACTAACACTTTTTCAAAATAACAGAATTTTTTCTATATAGATAGACCGGTTAATCTGAACGTAAGCCCGCTTATACTGAAATATTTTTCTGCTGGTTAAAAACATAAATCGCAGTAATTCTTGGTCAAAAGTCAGTCGGATACCAGCCACAAAGAAAATAATACAAAAAGAAAGACCGAAAGAAAACGAAATAAAAAACCCCATTGTAACGCAATAAATGGCTGTCCCGTCCACATACAAAATGGCTGATGCAGTGTTTCCTTTCCATTGACGCGAATAATAACTGAAACACCATTATAGCATACTAAAATACGTCTACAAAAAACAATGATGTTTTGTCATTATTGGTTATACTGAAATTTTAAAACAATTTTTTGAGTTTCAGAATAAGCAGGTTCGACTGTATTACTTTTAAATTAGTCAATTTTAAAATAAAAATTGTACTGTTTTTTATTCTTTATTTTATTATGCTGGAACTGAATCAATATAGTCATTAATGTGACATGACATTTGAATGTTTATAAATGTGCCAAATCTTTCCCCAAAATTTGTATTTATTCATAAAGTTACTTCAAAATATACCAACAGCATTCCTTAAAGAGTCTGATCATATCTACTCAATTTAATCCTTAATATGCCATAATGTTTTTTTTTATTCCCTTTGTTAATTCATCTTTTATAAAACCTTTTTTTTTTAATATTTATTTATTTTTGAACCCTTTATAGTCATTATGTATATTTCCCCTGACAATAACTTTGTGAAAAAATATATAAATGAAGCTTTATTCAAAATTTTAATATAACATTTACATTTTGTTACACCTTTTATTTTTATATTTAAGTTGTATATTTGTTTATATCATTTACATGTAGATTTTGAGTAAAAACTCAGTTTATTCACATAGTTTTGGCCCATATTTATTTCTTTGTATCATTTGTATTGAAAAATGTATTCCTATACAGCTAAGTACCCCCAAATGGCATGCCATACTTAATATTCAAAAGAAGCACTAAACGCAAAGGATTTTTATTTGGGACAACAGGCTAGGACACTTTTTAATAACATAAATTACAATTCCTTGATCAAAGTAATAGTAATTCTATTTGAATTTAGAAAATTATGTATCATAAAATGCTAGGTCTCTCTAATTTGGTCTTAGTCAAGCTTAGAAACCCCAACATCATGGATCATTATGTGTCTAATGTCTATGTAGCCTTTATATAACTTGCTCTAGATTCTTATCCATGTGGTCTTTGAATCATGGGGGAATAAGAAATTATTAAAAGAAAACAATTGTTGGTTGGCATTATTAGTAATTAGGTGACTCTTCTTTCTAGTTAAAATTGTGTCCTATGTACATCATTTTGTATTAATTATATCACATGCAATCTAGCATTCAATACTTATTCCAAGCAATATTTTCCTTTCCCGTTCATGCAAAAGGTATTTATGCTTGTGAGTTTTTAATTTTGCCACCACTGCATGCCTATGTAAACTTTGAATACAGCATATCAATTGACACCAGCAGAATTGTGAAATTAGTCAGATATTCTATTGGACACAAGAAACAGAATTGAGAAATAAGTCAGACTATTAAGACTATTTTTACATCAGCAGAATTGTGGAAATAGACTATTAGATGACAGCAGAATTGTGAAATTAGTCAGTCTATTTTTACATCAGCAGAATTATGTAAATAGACTAATTGATGACAGCAGATTTGTGAAATTAATCAGACTGCGCCATTTAAGGTGTTTGGGACTCTATAGTTGTTCAAGGTTGATTGATAATACGAAATGATATTCATATTTTTTTATGTTTACCACTTTTATTATAGCATTATTATAATTTGATATTATATATTATATTATTAAACTATATGTGACCTGTTTCTTCAAAGCAGAACATGTCGCACGGGCGATTTTTGAGCTATAGCGGTTTAAAGATAAAATCAGTGATCCCATCAAATTTTTGATTAAGGTTGTTTTCAAACAATAAAATCTTTCTCTCATAAAAACTAAATGTTATGGTTGAAATAAACATGTTATATGGTAAACTAGATACTTTTTAAAATCTTTATCTCTCATAAAAACTAATTTTATGGTTGAAATAAACAGGTTATATGGTAAACTAGAGACTTTTTTAGTCCCCCGTTTCATTAGATTCAATTACGACAATCAGTATTTTTGACAACTTTAGAATTAAATGTGAGACTTAAGTCAATTACCGTGCTGGACCACATGGGTATCAATAGAAAGATAAGCCCTTTCACTTTCACTTTCATCATCAACCAATCACGTACCCTATTCAAAGACCATCTAGTCAAAAGTTTGAACCGATTGAGTGGACATGAAATAGATTAATATATTTAAATTGCCATGGCTTGACAGGAGGGTGCGGCCTTTCAGAAAGAGTGTCACATCACTGTGCTATAGTAAAACTATTGCATAATATGAGAGTACTACTAGAGAAAATGGGAAAGGAAAGAGAAATGATAGACATGATTAGAAAGAGACAAATGAAATTCTTTGGCCATGTATGGAGACAGAAAGGAATAGAACATCTGGTTGTTAGTGGATATATTGAGAGCAAAAGAGCATGTGGGAGACAGCGCCTAACGTTTTTGACGGGTTTAAGACAACATACAAGCACAATCACCACCAACACAGCATATACAAGGATGGCGGATAACAGATCTTCGTGGAGAAGATCGATAGGCAACGTGCATATATGCACTCGCCACTCATGATGATGATTGCATGATACATATATGAATAAGTCTTGAATAGAACTTTGATTTCATGTAAGCTATGTTGTGATCCACCGTGTTGTTGAGACTGGGTGGAGTCAAATGTAAGCTATTCAAGGAAAATCGCCTCTGCTGAACAAGAAGAAAGTGTTTTGTCTTGCCTAATGTAAAATGATATAACTTAGCTTATGTAAAAGATATATGATAAGTTAGATATTATCATTAGCTAAATGTATGCACAATTTAATGTAAATTGGTCAATAGAATCAATAGCTACTAGTATCTGTTTATCTATCCATCCTTGAAACCGGTGAAAATGGATCTCCATCTTGATAGCCATTTTCTCAAAACTTGGTTTTCAGACCTATCCCCATTATACTCGTCATATCTTTGTAATGCAAAGTCAGATCTTCATAAATTTGGTATCATATTAAAGGGCAAAATTTAGGCTTTCTTATGATACCCATAACTCAAACCCCATTAATGTGACATATGTTCTAATTCGAAGAAACAGGTCACATATTGTTGTCTTTCATTATTCCAGATGAAAGTTTTATAGCAAAAGGTTAATCGCATTCAATAGGCCTCTATATTTTATTCATATGATAATTTTATATGTTTAAATATAATACTGTGATTTATTTTAACATATCATCTCTATTTAACTGCTTCCAAAATGAGTTTTTATTTAATGGTTCTTTTGAAGTGAATTTTCCATAATTTTTCTTTTGGACTATACATTTCATAATTAATTTTTATCTATTAATTTATTTATTTTTCATGTATATTTATTTGGTAGAGAAAACATTGAAATTTTCTTCATTTCCCCCTCAGGCTGTTTCAGGTTGGTTCACCCACATATCCAGTCCTTCTGATATCTTTGATTATTTAGCCTTGAGCTTCCCTACTTTCTAGCTTCAACTTCAAGAAATATTTTTCTCACACTTCTCTACACATATTTTGTCCATCTCTTCTCATTACATTATGAATAAGAATAGGAGTATATCCCATAAACCTGTTTATTTCAAGATTATACAATTGCTGTGCAATGAGCTTTAATCAGTTGTTATTTCGGCTTGTTCTGTTGCCAACTACAGAGTAGTAGTTTATTTTAAGAGAATGTCAATTATTGTAGTAGTAAACAGCTAGATGCTTATCACATAGTCCTTAAACTAGAATAGGGGGTATTGGATTTGCTTTTTCATTTTGATAACCCTATCACTAGATAAATTACTCTCTGTATCATGGAAATTAATACACGTACTTGTTTTGTTCTTTATTATTATAACAGCCTATTTTTAATTCTGTCAGTGTTACTTATAAATATTTAAATTCTACATTCTTTTCTTTGTTTTGAATGTTTCAAATAATAGAAATATCCTTGCCTCTTAACAATTAAATCTATTGTTTGTTTCACAGGATCATAGAAGTGTTACTGAAAATATTGTTTTTATTTTTGCCTAGTCAAATTCCTAGTTCCTTCCATAGAATTCTATCCATTGATTTACTTTACGTATCCATATATATATCGTTATGAGAGGTGCACAAGAAAAAGACATGAATGAATGAAGCATTTAACTAGATGAATATAAATTGTAATTCATTTTAGGATATTGTGCGTTCTATGTAAATTCTTTAATATTCTAGTATATAATTATTTTATAACCATATATTTATTGTATAAATTATCTATATTATTACATAATACATGGTCATTTATTGTTGGTTGATCACTAATAAAACTATTATAAATGCAGTTATCACAAATAAAATACAAAAATTCATTATTTTGAAAGAGTTCTTTTTCACTCTTACTGATCCCTTTTTTTTATGAAAATGTATAAAAAAGAAAGAAAACTTTTTGGGATCATAGGATAAACATATATATAGGCCTATGTGTTGTACACCATGTGAGATCTGATTGAAGTGAAAAAATAAGTGTAATGTAAAGGGTTTTTCCCAGGGACATCAGGCCTAAATCAAATCACCTACCAAACACTTAAAATGTGGCTCACAGTAGCGTTAAAAAATATTACATAGCATACTAAATAAGAGCAAACATTTATTGTTTTTAAATTACATCAAAACCGTTAATGGTAGGTCAATCAAATAGAACCATTTCATTCTCTATGGCAGAGTAAAGGAAGAATGATAACGCATAGTGGTAAGATTTTTGGTTGATGGAATAAGATGCACTAAATTAGAATCTCCCTTGACTATTTTTTCTTTGAGCAAGAAAACTTTCCATAATGCCTATTGCTTCAAAACATTTAGATGCATTAACTCGTACCTGGCTGTTAAAGCACTTTACATCCCATGGCATAGTGGATATGTTATGATTCTATACACAAGCTCCTGAGCCTCTTCATCATTCAGCAACAAAAACTTCACTTTAAAAACGTCTGAGGCATCTACTGAAATTTACTGTCATAAATTATACGATAAGGGTTCACATAGGTCCTTAAAGTCCTTGACATAATTTATCATTGGGACTTCAGGTCTTTAAAAGTCCTTAAATTTGACAATCTTAGCCTAAAGGCATGGAAAACATTAATCCGCGAAGTAAGCTAGCAACACTTGTCATGGCATTAGCCAAATTGTAAATTTCAAAGCGGGAATGCAAAAGTAACAAAGTAAGATCAAGCTTCCAGTCAGTAATTGCTAGGACTGAAACTCAAGTGAACAAAAACACTCATAACAGTTTGGCTCTAGACAAAGGCAATGCCTTCGCTTTACCCATGGTCCTCAAGTAAGTCCTTAATTTTATTTTGAAATATATGCGTGGACCCTGTAAAATGCTTTTTAAAGTATTTTCAAAGCATCTTTTAAAAATCATAACTGGTTCTACACCAACTTTGCATATATAAACCACTTTCTAGGTGAAAAGGTGATTGAGAATGTCTAGTCTGTTCCTATTTTGAAACAGTTGAAGAATGTCTTGTTAATTACAATGTTGAAACATACTTGTCGGTCAAAATAGGTCAACTTGCATTTGCTTACTGAGAGAATAGAAATTTGAAACTGCATTACCCCTCTTATACTTGAGCATTAAAATAAATTTGTATAAGTGTAGTGTACACACAGAAGTTTGGACATTTTATTTTATTTCAACAGAGCAAACCTTTACATAAAATTTATTGATATATAACATGGATCTAGGCATTGTAGAAGTTTTAAAACGAGAGACATTTTTAATAGTTATTTTGAATTGCACCTTTTTTAAATTCATCCATGGAAAAATATGGAATTAATTGAAATTGATAATCCAACAAGGTTTGAGTTTTGTATTGTTTTGTTGGGGTTTGTTCTCCTTAATTCAAACATGTCAAGACTAAATTTTCAATATCTCCTCAATCAAACTTTACACTTTATTGAAACTAGTTACATTACTTGAAACTAGTTACATTACTAGTTACATACCTGCCTACTTGAAACTTTCAAAATCAGTAACCAACACAAAATTCATCAGTAATAAATGTTCAAATTTCAGTAATACTAAACCAAACATATGTTGATTGATGACCTTCTTTCGACACTGCGTCTACTGACGAGGGCAGAGTTTCCATGTCGAGTCAGTGATGCCACACATCGCCTGCCAATGACGCAGCTGTGTCGAGAGGACATCAAGGTTTTATTGTTGCATGCGGTAACTTATGAAAAAAAAAAATTTCTCTCTAACATGACCAAATTGCTGTGAAATCAAAATCCGTAATACTTATTCTATTTCCGTAAACCCGTAATTGTCACCAAATTTCTGTAAATATTACAGTGTAAAAGTAGGCAGGTGTGAATATATGAAATACAAAAATAATCATACTAAGGCACAAAAGGATTATGGAAAAATGTAGATCTAGATCTAGTAGTTCAGGAGAAGGAATAAGAAGAACATAAGAGTATGCAAAGTGCTAGTAATTGAAGGCTCCAAATGGAAAACCAAAAATTTGCAATTTCAAAAGATGTCACTCTCTTGTCCTTAAGTACTTGTATTATGAACTTATAAATCATAAATGTTCATATACCATTGTAAACATACTTGACAGGTGTATGTGTAAATTTCAAGCAAATTCTGTAAATTTCCTCTATCAAGAAAAAGCATGGCTAAGTCTGAAAAAAAATATTTTTCATTGAAACTCAGCAATTATTTCATTAATATTCAACATGGCTGACTTAATTGTTTGTGTATTCATTGTTTCCTATGGAGCTTTTGCTTTAACCATGATGAAAACAATTAAAATGCTGAGACAATGAATAAATTCAAATTTGAAAGATATTTAATACCATTCAAAGTCTCATAGAATAGTACATGTCACATTAAATCAGCTTTCCAATTCTTACTTTCTAGTGCTAGTTCTTGGCAAATCTAAGACAATCACAAATGATAAGTCAATTTCCGTTCAGAATCCAAAAATCAATTTGGAAAGTAAGTCCTTTTCAAATTGTTTTGAGAAATTATTAATGATTAATGCTTCAAACAAATTACAAATTCAAAGAATAAACTGAGAGATACATTAAAGCACAGGACTCCAGAGAAATACAAGATACATGTAATTAAAATCTCCTTTTAATTATAATTTGGGGTGATGGCATTCAAATTACAAATTGGTATATATATAATCAAAAGTGTATTTGTATATAAATAACATTTATATGTTCATTGCCTTTCAAACATAAACATTTAACAATAACCATTTATAATAAAAGATACATTTTCTTCACTATCTTGTACTTGCATGCTAACAAACTCATTCACTCTAATTCATACAAACAAATGTATAGGAATTGTAACATAGATCATTAGATCAACAAAAAAATTCTCACATTTGAATATAACAAATAAATATTACTTCACACGATGCAAGTATGTTTGTACTGATGTATTGCATGGAGAGTGTACTTACTTAATCCCTACTTTAAAGCTTGATAAATAAATTTTAAATCACATGGTTTCATCAGCAATAAGAAGATTTGTCTCATCTTGCAAGCCTTTAACCGTTTTCTACAGGCATACAATTTAAGGGTGGTGGGGTGTAAGAAAGAAAAATGGAGAATAGATGATTGGATCAAAGCAGTTAAGTAAAGAACCCAGAACCCATTTCTTAAATTTATTAAGCATAAAATTATAGCAATTTGAAGATTATTTAATTTATTTCATTTAAAATCCAAAGTAAGTATGACTTAAGCTAATGTCAATTATGACATGTTTCTATGATCATTTGTAAATATATCATGAGAGAACTGGACATAGCACATTGAATATATTAACTTATGTTAAAAAAGCTATGATGAAAAACAAATTTTGATTCAAATAATGTTATTCTCTCAATTATACTCCATATATTGATATCCTAAAAAAGATAAAAGATTTAAAAAAGCCAAACAAATCAGACCTTAAACTAAATGAAGAAAAATAAACCATAAAATTAAATGTGACTAATTATTTCCTGTGAGAAAACTTTACTGATAATTCAGTTTTCAGGGAAAACATTTTGAATGCAACTTTTATTTTACTCAATTGCTTTCAGGCATTTTACAATTGTAAAGGTTAAAGTAATTAATACATAAATCCAATATTCTAAGATGCTCTAGGAAATTCCTGCAATTTTCACATTGGGAATTTTAAATGGTAGCATAACGAGGGCAGACTGAAAAGTAAATTCCTTTTGCTTATAAATTCAAAAAGTTTTCCTTAAAATTCCACATAAATACTCTTGAATCATTTGTCTATACTCAGCTAGAACAACACATATTTGTGTGACGTCATTTGTGCACACAATCAGTAACGTCGCAATATGTGATGAGGCACTTCAGTAAGTGAGAAAATGGTGACTTCCAAAACCTTCTCATCAGACAGCGCTCTGCAATTGAATTTCTCACAGCTGAAGGATGAACTCAAACGGGTTTGGCACCATAGACTCAATAATTCAAGATGACTATGTACCCCCACATACTAGTTGCCAAACTCAAGATGCCTTAATGCAACTGAAATTCTGACCCTACCACACCCTGCATATATAGTCCGGATCTTGCTCCATCCAACTATTTCTTGTTCCCCCGACAATAAAATATCTGAAAGGAATTCATTATGATAGTGATGCACAACTGGTGGCAGATGTTTGGCAATGGTGTAGAGGAAAGTCATTAGAATTCATTGCTGACAGCGTGCGCCAACTGGTTCGACATTGGCGGCTCAGTGTAGATCGCGATGGTGACTTTCGGAATAATAAGGTGTGAGATGTAGCTGAGATTCTAAGCTTTCTTTTAATGTAAGGTTTATGTGTTTGCTAATGAAACAAACAGGTTATAACAACCAAATGGAACTTACTTTTCATCCCACCTTCATTTATTAGTCTTAATAATACTGTAAAACTTGCAGATAAGATATCAATACAGCATAATTGTAACATAACAACTAAAATCACATATTATAAAAGGGCAAGTTGTAGAACATTAAAATTTATCCTTGATTTTCCATATACCAAGAGAATATCTCAAGCGTATCAAAACGATATCCCTTCCCATCTGTAACCAACTCCACACTGGAACCATTTTCGTTCCTGAAAAGAAAAAAATAGAGTTCCATATAAATTTGACATTTCAAATAAAATAAAAAATCACATCTTTGCTAGCAACTCTCTTAGTTGCTGCTTACCTGTAAATATTGGATTTAATGTGTTTTAAAAGAATGTTTCTTTGTGCAATCCATTTTATATAAGTTTTCTAAAGATCAAATTGTTAAAAACTTTCAGCTAAATAAAGAAGAAGTGAAAATTGAAAGAGAAACCATTTTTCCAAAAGAAGAGACTTAATATGTGGAAGGCAATCTTGAAAGCAGACTAGTTTTATATATGGTCACTCTGGAACAGCGAACAATGTCACTGCATCTGAAGGAGACTAAAATATCAAGAAATCAGGTATTTGAGATCCAATCTTTTGAGACCACTATGGAGTTAAAAAAAAGTGTTTTACCAGCATCTCTCCCCATTGTGCTCATTTTCTCTTTCCTTTTCCTGTTCTATCATGCCAACTTTTGGGCTGATGCTTGCACACAGACAATATTTGGATTTGAAAATAATTATTAAAACTGCTCGTTTCATATGAGCCATCTCATCATCGCCTTTCACGCCTAACAGGGTATAGGCCACGCAAAGCTAATTCCATCTATCTCTATCTTAGGCAATCTATTCAAACTTGCTCCACATGAGCCCCATCTCTTTGATCTCTCTGTCAATACTACATTTTCATGTCTACCATGGCCTCCATTTTGATGATTGTCTGGTGATATTGTTACTTTGCTAGCTCAGCATAAGTCCTATCCATCGCTACCTTCTGAGCTCAATTTCTTGTTCTATCGGTTTCTGTCCTGTTCTTTTCAGAAGGTCCTCATATCTGACTTTGTCTTGCCATTTGATTTTCAAGATACTGTGCAAGCCGGTATTTGGAACACTAGTTAATTGGAACAGCTGCATAATTGGAACGTTTCGCCTGTGGCAGAATTCTTCCCTTATAAATTATACTGGTTAATTGGAACGCCCGCCAGTTATTTGGAACAGGGAAAATGGTCAAATCGAGAAAAATGACATGGGAATGAAAAGACCAATGGAATGAAGTATTCATATCAATTATCAGGTGATAGATTTAGGTGGAGTCATCATTATATCTGTACTAAGCACATGAATATTTGGATGGTATGCGTGGCTACATGCATAGCATAAATATGTGAATGAGGTAACAATGAATAGATGGATAGCAGGTTTCATTGAAATTAGTTATTATTGTCCAATGAAAAGATGAAGCTTACATGCTTCGCCCACTTCTTTTCCTTTGGGTAATTTTTCTCTCTCTCTCTCTCTCTCTCTCTCTCTCTCTCTCTCTCTCTCTCTCTCTGT
>JASKDV010174738.1:0-13240 GCA_032466395.1 Aegires albopunctatus | reverse complement strand
ATTCAAATAGTTTAAAAGATATTGTCAATAACGGTTATTGGGTTCCCCATCCCTCATTTTCCTTATTCAAATAGTTTAAAAGATATTGTCAATAACGGTTATTGGGTTCCCCATCCCTCATTTTCCTTATTCAAATAGTTTAAAAGATATTGTCAATAACGGTTATTGGGTTCCCCATCCCTCATTTTCCTTATTCAAATAGTTTAAAAGATATTGTCAATAACGGTTATTGGGTTCCCCATCCCTCATTTTCCTTATTCAAATAGTTTTTAAGATATTGTCAATAAAACTGTTATTGGGCTCCCCATCCATCATTTCTTTTTCCTTATTCACATGGTTTTGGTATTCCATTTGTTATAAAATAGGATAATTTTGAGTGTCTAGTATTGGTGTTATTATTGAGGCATCTATACATATACCTGGTGGTGGTACACAAAATACATGTTTTGATATTAATGGTATGGGATTATGTAAGTCAACAATATATTCAGTATTAATAGTATTATTGAGTGAGGAAGGGAATGTTTATTATTGATAACGTAGTCTAGTGTTCAATAATTTATCGCATTACATGTATACAATTATTATACCACTATCATTTGTAGGCCCTACCTGCATGTTATACATATGAATCCCTTTGCTATTCTTATATCAATTGCCCTTTTTGGGATGAATAAAGTTACGTGTATTTTCACATTGAAATTGAAAACAAATTCTGATAAGATACATTATTAGATCCAATACTAATACTAATACAGCGTGCGACCTCTGCAATCGAGAACTCAGGTAATTCCCAGTAGGGAACCAAAATTGCCAACATAATTTATCCCTCTAAAAAAAAGGAAGGGTCATCGGCATGAGTCATATGATGTTTTGGTTGAGAATTTTTTCTCTCTTTAAGTATGTCTCATCAATAATTCTCTTACCCAAATTTGATCCTCATAATAAAACTAAAACCCTTTACTTACCATGCCACCCAAAATGTAACGACGATTTCCTGAGTGCAGCTAATGATAAACATAGCCTGATAAGCCAGACACCTATTACAGAGGTGTGAAATCACTGGCCTCAACATAGATGTAAAATCACTGGCCACATTCAGGTGATTGAAGATCTGGTCCAATGCAAAATGCAACAATAAAATAATGACAATTGGGAGGAGAGTAGATAGCATTTAGCAGTGTCACTAAAATCAACCTGTCTTCAATGCTTTACCCTCCAATAAAGCCAGACTTCAAGGAATGACTTGTTTTCACGAAAAGGGCACAAATACCTCAAACAGTTGAGGGAGAATACAAATCTCTGGGTAATCAAGACTACATTCAACTTCCACTATTGTTTCCAGATTAAAGTGCACACTCACTGTACATAATATTACATACAAACAGTGAAAACTCCCCAAACTCGGTCAGACCTGATACATAACATTGTGAAGCAGAAAAAAAACAACAAAACAAACAGAAACTAGATTTGAAATAAATTCAAAGACTTTTGTTTATTTCGTATGTCATCAACAAACTAAATTACAATCTGACCAAGGACAAATGGACGAAAAAGATTTTAGTTTAGAAAAGAGAGAAAGTTGTTTTAATACACATGACAGTAATGACCATGATGTTTTGTCTTTGTGATTAATAATGAATTAAAAAAACTAAACAAAACAAACAACGATTGAATAAAAAAGATTGTTTTTCAAGGCTGCTTTGAATGTCAAACTTCAACACCCACTTTATGAAATGCTCATACACAGACAAAAGAGAATGACACAGAAACTGTAGACAAGACCCTGCTTAGGATCTCAAAGATTGCCTTGGGTACAACCAATATAGCGGTTAATGACAAAAGTTTTTATTTTGTGACTAGCTATATTTGGCTTGATATTGCAAAGGTAAACTATCAAGTGTATACCCATTCACCACCACCAAGGCATCGTACCATTCATACGTGTTGTAGAGCAATTTTTATATTGAGGACTTCATTCTTTACTGAATTCGAGATAAAGCAATTTTTCATTATTTTAAAAAGCAAAATCTATAATATTTATCACATTCATATTATATATAAGTAACACAAATCAACGACAATCTTCCTAAATGAAGAGTTAACTATAACAGATCCTAGGGATAACATTGATACAGTTTTGATTGTCTAAGTCTAACCATACTTTTCCAAAAAGTTTATTGCAAGTAAAAAAATATTTAGTTATCAATTAGAAACAAGGATAATCAGATAGTTATTGGATATTACTGTGTTGTTCATCTTAGACCAATTCTTGCATCTCTCATTTTTCTTCCACATAATAATTTAATATAATTTTAATTCTAAACTGCATGTCTTCTTGAAATAAAAGTACATATAATGGTGAAGTCATATTTAATCACAGTAACTTCTCCTTATTATTAAATCGTGTCTAACTTGAAGGCTTTAAAGCCTAAATGGCTATGAAAATTTACTGACACAAGATTCTAAAGTGACAAAAAGCTGTGGAACATGAGTAAGCATATGCCTCCACTTATTCTCAGCTACATGTCATAACATATTTGTGGTTACCAGAGCTAAAAAAAAAAAAAAAAAAAAAAAGAAAAAAAGAAAGAAAAGAAAACAGCATCATGGAGGTCTAGTAAAAAACAAACAACCCCACCCAAATCCAGCACATACGCAGCATAGTAGCGTACAAAAATATGACGATCTAGTGGTAACTAGGTATAAATCATGCAACCTTTTTGAAAATGAAGGATAAGAGATTAAAAACAAAACATGAAGGTGGCCAAGAACCCAATTAATAACTAGAAATCAGTAAGCACGTCTAATTGCCTATTAAAAAATAATAATTAAATAAATAAATAATGGTTTACTTTCCAAATGGCCAATCTAATTTTTTTTGCATAGTTTGACACTGAAATAATAGCATTGCACTTCCAATTAAAACAAAGAACCAATATCTGAAATACAAACAGATTAAAATCTAAAAACGAACAAAGGGGAAGAAGGGAAGGGGAGGACACTAATATAACATACACGTATTAGGTCATGTTGACTTAACGACAAAAAACTGAAACGTGATCAAAGAGCAGGAGCAAAATACAAGATGCTCCGGATCAAACTACAATATCTTGTTTTCCTTGCTCATAAGAAGCATGTGAAAAGTTTAATGAACGTGCAACAGAGTGAAGAGTAATTTGAAGGGAAACGAAAAGGGAATAAACATTTAGGTACGCTTTGTTGCGTTTTTCTTATTTTTCCTCCTCCTCTTCTTTTTTTTTTTGTTTTGCGACAAGCAGAATGAGAAAAAATTATTCTACTTACATTAAAAGAAAAAACAAATATATATATATAGGCACCTCATCTTGACCACAAGAGGGGAAAGATGAGAGACATGGTAGTGTCACTTAGGTCGAGGTTCAGCATTAAATAATTTAAATTATGTACAGTACATTTGCCCAGTGTGAATGGGCATAGTAGAAGATAAGGGAAGCAACTCTCAGGTCCATATGTATAAAATGGGATTCGCATTTAGACACATATTACAGAACAGTTTATTCCCAGTCAAGACTTGCAATGATGCAACCACATTTCACACAAACACAGACATAATGATGGGGATTAACCAATGAGGATGAGCTACAGAGAGCCAATGATTTCATGCGAAATATCAAAAGACATACATGTATATATCTTAACCATTTTCATAGCGATAAAATAGTCTGATGAGGAATATATCCTGTTAAAAAAAAAACAAAAAAAAATTCTAAAAAAAAAACAAAACAGCAATCAAGAAACCATTGAAAGAAAGAAAACAAACCCCCAACACACTAAACATAACCTATTTAGAATAAAACAAATCTCCATTCAAATGTTTTCCTGGGTCTTCAAGTATGATAATATTAAGAACATTATAAATGGTGCAAAAAGGCTTCTTTAAAAACAAAAAACAATCTTGTTCTCATATCTTATCCATCAAAGCATTCTGATACTCTGAAGGTCATATACAATGATGCAATTCACTCACTCATCTGGCACCATTAACAAAAATGAATACAGGTTATCCCATCAGCACGTACTTCTAGGGTGGTGAAAAGGGACATACAGAGGATCAGATTCAAAATGAGCATGCCTCTAGCTGCAAGTTCAAAAACGATCCTCTGTACCAAAGTCACCCTTGATCTTCAAGCTCTAGGGTAGGTAAATTCTTTTCGTAAAATGTTACAACCAAGCCTATTGCCACATGATTGACAAAAAAAAGAGACAACAATACATGGATATGCAATGATTTTTTTAATTAAAAAAAAAAAGAGAAGAGTTGCTTGCATTCATAGACTTATACCCTGCCATGCAACCAGGATAATAGAACATAAGACAATATTATGGACCACATTAACAACAGTATACATAGAAATAACCAAGGCTGTCCTTTCCTAGATATGCTTCTAAATCACAAAAATGGCATTCCATTTGCAGAAAACAATGGGACTGATGGAAGCTAACAAGAAGCCTTTGCTGACAAAAGTTGCTGCAATGACAAAAAAATGGGTGCTTTGGACAGACCTTGTCTTTTATTTATCATTGCGTTCTTAGCAAATGGACAACAATGCCTTGCCATTCCCTTTTGACAAACCAATGGATAAGAACAGATGAACAAACATAAAACAATTTTTATACGACAATTTCACCCGATTGGTGATGACAATGACATTTGGATTTATCCCAGGTAAGTTAACATGATAGCAAATAAATCTACTAAATATCAATCCACTTCCTCCCCTCCCCCCCCTCTCCTGGTCTATCAATTTGATGTTCTCCCCACAAGTCATCGACAATGGAGACAAAGAGACTCCCATCTGGTCAGAGCAGAAACTTGCCAACAATGAAGCCAATCAGCACAGCCAACACAACATACACCACTGGGGGAAAAGGACTGGAGCTGGGGACAACCGGTGAAGA
The DNA here is from genome assembly GCA_032466395.1 of Aegires albopunctatus. Lineage (NCBI taxonomy): Eukaryota > Metazoa > Mollusca > Gastropoda > Nudibranchia > Aegiretidae > Aegires > Aegires albopunctatus. Next base: position 8,299 of record JASKDV010174738.1, on the reverse strand, counting down.
GTTGGAGAGAGCGCTAGGTGTTGACCTCACAGTGTCTGTCATGGCTACTTTGCGTAGACGCACACCTTCATCCTGTAGTATGTAAAAATTATTAATTTGATTTTATGTGCAAAGAAAAAAAAAATATGAAAGTATTTATATAAAAAAAGATGTTAAAATTGCATTTTATATAGGGATTATCGCCAAGGGACCTAAGCCTCTAAGCGTTTTTACAATTATTCACTTCACTTGACCAACAGCAACACATAGGACAAAACCAGCAGCCTCTTAGGCGCTTATACAATTTTGGACACAGACAACATTATCTTAACGGCCAGGTACTCATTCACACCCGAGTCGAGTGAGGTATACGGGACAAAGTGTCTTTCCTAAGAACACACCGCCAATGACCAGTGGTTATCGTGACAATTTATGTGGGTGGTGTCGGTGAGTGGAGCTGCTTGAGTTTCTCGTGTTCGAACTGTATTAACCACTAGGCCACTGAAGCCCCCGTATACAGAATAGAAATAGTATACAGAAAAGAAAAGACCATAACATCACAATTGGATAATGGAAGAATGGATCTTATGTAAATGCCAGTTTTTTTTTGTAAAAAAAACAACAGGGTTGCCATAAAATTTCATAAGCCCTTACCAAGGACTAAAATTTGGCCAACTGAGGGCATTTGATTTTTACTGCCCCAGAACATCATCTATGTGAACAGCCCACCAATATAAGGAACTAATATGAAAAAAAAAAATGCTGCCTGTGGGCGTGAAACCCGAAACTTCCGTTTGCAAGTGTAATGTCTTATCCATCCGGCCAAACTGTCATGATCTTGATAATGTAAACTAAATTATACCTACAAACATAGCATATCAATAGAATGTGTTGTAAAAATTAATGTGATAAATGTTCTTGATTACAACTGTGTGCACAAAATCCATCCGACATTCTATAATGACTTGTGGTTCTAAACAATAAAGGCAAAGAGATTTTCATCTTAAAGCATACAGTGGTTTAGACATGTATTGTCAGACTGCATTTTATGACATTTCAGATATTAGCAAAGATGAAATTAATCCAATCGTCTTTCTTTTGAATTAGTTAAAGCTTCTTTAGTTTGGATGGCAGCTATGCATAACATTAGGGTTCTTTTAAGGAATATGAGAATCTTTGATTTTGGAGCTCCATCTTCAATGTATTTCATTTCGTTACACAAACTTACTTTTAATTGGCTATTCTCTGTCTTTAAAGAGGCCAATTCTGACTGTGCCTTTCGTAGATCATGTTGTAATTTTCTCAAATCATCTCCACCTCCTGGGGCAGCCTTCTGGGGGAAAAATCAACGCTGATGAATATTTGTGACTTGTTTCTTCAAAGCGGTACATATGTCACATGTATGGGTTTTAAGTTATGAGCATCACAAGAAAGCCTAAATTCTGCATTTTACATGATACCAAATTAGTGAAAATCAGACTTTTCATTATAAAGTTATGACAAGTATAATGGGGAAAGGTCAGAAAACCAAGTTTTGAGCAAATGGCAATCAAAGATGGAGAGCCGTTTTCATTGGATTCGATAAACAGATACCGGGTAACTGTTGATTCCATCGACCGATTTGCATTAAAATGTGCATAAACTTAGTATATGATGATGTCTAACTTATGATAGAAAATCAACGCTATATCTTTTACACATGCTAAGTTATATATTATTATACATAGGCGAAATGTCATAAAAAAACAGCCCCCTCCAGTCAGAATGGGTCTCTAAACTACTGAATGCTTTAAGTTGAAATGATCATTCGTGTATGTCCTGAGCATGTTTAGGACCACAATTTATTATTACGAGATAAAATGGATTTTATGCACCTATTACAACATTTTTGTTTACGACTCTAGTGACAATGACAACATGCTGTGTATGAAAGTACATGTATAATTATTGTTTGCACCTATATTATTATGACATTGTGGCAGAGTGGATAAGGCAATGGACTTACAAATGAACTTTGAGGGCCCGTCTCCCATTTCGGTAATTTTTTTAATACATAAAAAATAAATAAATATTATCTTTCTCTTTAAATTTTGGCATTGATATTCTTATGGCTGTGGCTAGGTAGCGTTTTGAAGCATATTATTCCTCTGGTGGAGTAGTTTTGAAATTTTAAAAATAGTTTGTTTATAAGATCTAGTTTGAATAGTCATCTTTCTCTATCAGATCGAAGTAGCTAAGTAGGAATTATCTTTTTAACATTTCCCCCATCTATTCATCATACTACTCTCTTCTCCCTTCCTTATGTACAATATTTAGATCTACATTTCTATTAGCGAACTCAAATGAAAATTTGTTCATGCAACGGGAGTTCAGCAGAGGCAATTTTTCTTTATTAGCTTACATTTGGCTCCACCCCGTCTCGACAACACGGTGGATCACAAGGTAACTTACATGATATCAAAGTTCTATTCAAGAACTATCCATATATGTATTGTGTAATAGTTTTACTATAATTTAATAAAGTGAAGCGACACTTTCTGAAAAGCCATATCCTCCTGTCAATTTCAATTCATTAACCCTTAAAGGGCTGGCCCTGCTCATAATTTCCACACTTTGAGGCCTGATGTAAGGGGCATAACATATTTACTAACACATTAAAAAAAATTTAACATAACTTTGCAACAAAACAAGTTACAGACATGATTTAAATACCAAAAAAATAGACAAATAAATGCACCCTCAGATGGTATAGACACATAAAAATATTATGGGATGCTGAAAAATAATGCCAAACTCAAATTTACTTTATTTGCCCACCCCGCCTGGTCTGTTTCAATGAAGCTCCCATTAGGACTAGATCTAGATCTAGCTGTTCCCTCGTGGTCGTCAGATAAATCTAGATCTCTATCATCTTCTCATTCAAGATCTAAGTCACTCTCAGTGTCTATTTCACTACCATTGTCATTATCGGGACTTTATTTTAATCTCATCATCATCACGAATTGGAGATCTATTGACCTGTTGGAAATAACAAATACAGTCAAGATCGCTGGAGCCTGAAATATTTGACGTAAATAATTTTGATTGGAATCAGGAAAAGATTTTGCTAGGCGATTTGACAGAAACACAAATATTGTAGTCGTAACTCTGAATCTGTGTCTATATCAAAGGAAACACAAATCCGCGCATATATCAAAGGAAACAAGAGGAAAGAATAGTAGTCAATACATATTCAACCCGTTTAAAAGCACTCAAGACAACTTCCGTCCGGCGAATGATACGTCAATATGACTAACTTACCAGCGCTAATGAAACCGAAAATTATGATTAATGGTCGCCCTCGATCTATCCGACCAAAATCTGACTTTCCTGCTTTGCTGGACACCCTGAATTTACCATCTGAGTAAAACATTCTCTCACACGGCTGCCAACTTTTCAGAAACCAAAATCGTACTTTCTACACGGCCTTACGCTATCACACATTTTCCCAAGAAGAAAAAACCCTGTAGCAATGAATAGAAACATCAGCATCGGTAATATTGAAGTTGCCTTTCTTTCATCATAGCCTTTTCAAGCCTACTTAACAGGGAGGAAGTGACTGAAGTAGAATTGTTCACCCAAGATGAAATTAATAAGATGTTCAATTGTGTTTTTTGGATTGGTCAAATCATGCTCATTATGATTTTATCCTACTAGTTGGCAGCTATGCTCTCATATGGCATTATTGACTAGTAGCTTTAAGAATAGGTCGTGTCTACAATTATGCCTCTCTCCGTAATCACGGTCTCGCCGATGCAAGGGGTATACCTCCCTTTCCCCCAATTTTTGTAAAAATATATATCGCCAACCCTACCCTGATTCCCGTCCGAGGCCCTAACCCCCACTAAGTGTATATCCCGTCTTCCACCCAGTTTTTGTTAGAGCTGCAGACTTAGCTCTATCGTCCGATTACTACAGTATCGTCTGCAATTGAGTTATGAGCTTTCGTTTGCATCGGCTTAACCCTAGCCAGCGAGACCGTGATTACGGAGGCGTTACTGTAGACACTTTCTAAAGAATATCTTAATCACCTTAGGGGATTGGGTTTCAACTCGTGCCTTTCCAGAAGATTCCTCCACTGAATTTTCAACCTGTTACCAAGAAGGGAGATTTAAACAACTTAGTGATGGTGAGAGAAAAAACATTTATTGTATAAAACAACCCACAATTGCTTATCTACTTTGAATAAATCAATAATATGGCTCATATCAATATGTCAGGCATATTAATGATGAAAGACTAAATGAAATACCTATTTACAGCTGTCAGAAAAAGATGTGTAATGGTTTGACTGTTTATTTGCTTATTAAACCTGGTCAATTACGATAAACTATCTCAAGGATAAAAATGTTATTTCATACTGGGATAATTAAAAGAAGCCCCACAAATCTGACAAGAATTACTTTAACAACAGCCATAAAGATCTATTTCATCTTAAGAAAATTTGGGAACTGAAAACCGGGGATGGCATTGATTGATTCTGTCCATATGAATGCTCACAGTGGCTCTACGTTTTTCCTGACATTCCATTTGACCACTGTCAAAGGCCTTACAAAATACCAAAGGAGAGATTATATTCAAGTATATACACCAAGCAACGTCGTCTAAGGTGTAAAACCTCTAGGCTGTTCACATCCACATTCCCTATTAATTTCTAAACATCATAGAATGTAATAAATAAGTAAGGGTCAAATCAGAGCTGAATCTCATTTAAAATAATAATTCACAACAGGATTTACACAAATATTTCAAATTCAAAATTAAGAACTTTTTTATCGACCTTAAGCAACAAGGGTAAAGCAAGGGCATCGGGCCATTGTCCTCTTCACTTGAGGTTCAGTCCTAGCAGTTACGTACACACTTTTATAAGTAAGGGAAGCTTGATCATACTTTGTTAATTTTGCAGTGCTGCGTTAAATTTTACAGTTGAACTCGTGCCATGACAAAATGTTGCTGGTTTACATTAAAAAGCATTATTTCATGCTTCGCAGATTAATGCATTCTATACCCGAAGGCTAAGATTGTCAAATTTAAGGACTTTTAAGGACCCGTATGAACCCTGTGATAAAGATTTGAGCAAAGAGAGACCACACAGACAGAGCCAGCTAAAAATAAAGGATTGTATCAGTTAAAATCATGGTTGAATTAGTAATCTACAAATTCAAAATAAACCAAAATCAAATACACAATACATGAATTTGACACATATCAACTGAATATGTTACAACATCTGATGTCACAAAAGCAAATCTCATCATCAGCATTACCTTGGAGGCATCTGCTCTTGTCATTGATTCCTCAACAGAATTTTCTACCTGTAAAATAAGACAAAGCATATAAATAACTGATATCTGAGAAGTATGAAGTTGATTAATTATGTTGCAGGTCGATATTAAAAATAATATGCCTACATTTTTTTATTTAAAAGTATTAGAGGTTAATTGAATATTGGATTATTACAGCTTATTCAATGATATATAATAAAACAAGCATTGAATGAATAACTACATAATGCAATGCCTCATTCACATTCATGTAAACAGCGGTCATATGGCTCAATTAATTCATAAATTGAAAAGAAACGCCCTAATTATCACTCTGATTGTTAATGACTAAATAATAAATATGCAGAGAAAAGAAATAAAATAATTCAATTACACCTACTGGTGGTGGATAATTTAAATATGAAAGGTCTTCCGAACTTGAAGATAGATAAGATTGTTTAAAATTTTTGGATTTTGTTTTCTTGTTCGACAAAAACTTGGGATTTGCAATAGTTTTTTCACCATAAACGCCTTCCATTATTTGAGTTTGAGCATTTGCCACCATCTCATATAAACTGTTACTGCGACATCGTTCAGCAATGGGTATCTCCTGATGAAATGAAGGGCCTAGCTCACCAGAATGAATAAACAATTCTTTACACTGCGACAATAGGGAGCCTTTTACAATTTCAGTATCTTCAAGAAGCACATCATTATCTTGGATGTAATATTCAATGATATCTGTGAGTCCTGGAGTTAAGTTGCTTACATCCTCATCACTATTAGTTCTAGATTGTTCAAAAGAATTTTCACAACTAGATCGAGATCTACCTTGTTCGAAACATCTTCTTAAAGCAGACTTTATTTTCTTTGTAGCCACCTGCCCTACTACTCCCGGAATATTGACAGAATATTTGAAAAAACATTTTTTGGAATGGACACCAAGGTAAATATGAGCATTAGGCAAGACTTGAGGACCAGTCTCACTGTGGGATGAATCCTCTATTTGAATCATTTCTTGACATCAATCAGACTGAGTTCCTTTATATAAATCCACTTTACCAATAAATCTGCACACAACAAAAATGAGGCAAATGTTACCATGTAGATGGAAATGTTCTATATCTTATTTCAAAAAGGCCTAAACTTCAAACTTTGTAGTTTTGAAAAACACATGTCCATTACATAACAGGAACGAGGTGCGCACCAATCCGGACAAGAAATTTTGTGATCAAATAATTGCATTTTATCCCCCACAACCAAAAAGAATTTACTACTCTGATAAAATCAAAATATTTGTTGGGCAAACATTCTTCAACCAATTCAAAAGATTGAATAGATTGTAAACAATCACCAAAAAGCAGAACCATGGTAAAGGGACAGTATAGTCAAAAGAAAAAACAACAAGAGACTCATTCCTGTCTCTAAAAATGATTGCCATAGACATTCTCTTTTCCCTAGCACTGCTAGATTGTGGAATAAATTAAATCCAAATATTAGAAGTAGTAAAAGTGTTCATAATCTTAAACATAAGCTAAAAATTGAAATACTGAGAGCTACATATACAGTCATGTCTCCCTAACCCGGACTTCTGTAATCCGGAAGTCTCTATAAACCGAACGCATGAGTTGGGAACTGAATTTGTCTTATTTATTTGTACTCTATAATCCGGACCCAAATACCTAATTTGGGATCAAAGTACAACAATATATAGATTTTTTGCTTCTGTTACCCGAACACTCTCGCTCAACATTCCAACACATGGTAATCCAAACCGGTCTTCTAACTGTTCTTCAAAACATCCGATGACCTTGCTTAACACCACAACAGACTTTCCAAGATTAAACAAACATTATGTTGGGGCCAATCGACCCCCATAATGAAGTCAATCCAGACAATAAACATGCGTGGGTGGACGAGCAATCCTAATCTATTGATCATTGACAAGAAGCTGATCTGCAAGCAGCCCTTATCATGCCCTTCTAGTCGACTACGTTGATGACACTACATTGCGCCAGGGCCAATTGACAAACAAAGGTGCTCTCTGTATATATGTGTGAGAGAGTAAGAAAGAAAGATAGAAACAGAAAAAGAAAGAAAGAGAGAGAGAGAGAGATCATATGCAAAGAGGGTTGTGGCTGAGCACTGAGAATTCTGATATTCTAACGGTAACAATGAACTCTTTGACTTTGACCAATGATTCTGTTATCCGGATGGTTCTGTAATCCGAACAAATTGTCGCAAATGGACGTGTCTGGATTAGAGAGACGTAATTGAAGACCTAATTAGTTGGCTTACATAAGACAGTAATATCTAAAAATTCAACCATTTTGTTTTGGTGTGCATATTGACAAGTTGAGTTTTGTCACTTTATTTGAAGAAGATCTGAAGATGATCAAGTATATAAAAGCTGCATAAGCACCACACTTTTAATTAATTGTAATAACTGTAGACATTGTTAGTCACGCTAACTCACAATGCTGGAAGAGTTGTCTCCCTTGCAATCAGCGGCTGCAGGGGCATCAGGCTCCACAAAAAAACACTTCAATTTAGTATCCATCAGACTCTCAGGTGGAGCTTCCTTCCACTAGAAAAAAGAAAAGAAGTTAATAATGAATAAAAATATATATAATAACTAGCTGAGAGAATGGTAAATGCCCAATTATAATTGGTGGCTTGAATAGATATTAACCTAAATTAGATTAGGCTTGATATCTAGATCTAGATATAAATCTAGAACCTAGATCAGCAAGTAGATCTACATAGATTGAGACAAAGTTCTCCCTATTTTTGATTAACATTAGCATTCTCTCTGCTATTCTTTCCTTTATTATTGACTTCTTCTTAGAATGACTGAAGAGAAACAAAATTTGATTTGATTCTTGCGGCGTGTGGTGGCAAACTGAGTTATCATTGTTCTCGCCCGAAGGAAGTGATTGCTGATATTTAATAGAAATTAATGAAAATTTGCAGTTATTTGGTAATGAAATAATACTGCCTACCGAATTTGGGAAATT
>JASKDV010174727.1:349-13240 GCA_032466395.1 Aegires albopunctatus | reverse complement strand
TCGAGATTTATGGACCCCCCCCCCCCCTGTCGTGCACCGGTTACCCTGTCTGTGACCTCGGGTCAAAGTCGGGGCCCTACGCGCTACTCACAATTAACTTAAACGCACGATTTATAGAGAAGATTCTCCGCTGTGTCCCCCTCTCTATTGTGTAGCATCGCACTCGATCGCAACTGTTGAAGGAAAGCGGTTTTCGACCTTGGAATTGAGATGAAACCTGTTTGATGATGGAAATATTGCAGGCTTTCTCCTCATATCATTTTTAGATGGTATTCTTTATATTCTTTTCTTCAGACATATTAGGCCTTTACAAATATGATTAAGTTGTTGACTTACACACATCAGTAAATATCTGTTGCCATTATTTTGCCAAGGATTAACTGTTAAAAGTAAATGTAAGTGATCACTGTCATCATTCTCCGTGGTCTTTCTTTTTTCTCTTTTATTGTAAATTTACTCATATCTTACTGCCCTCGTAAGTCAAATTTAAGTTGTGAACCACATCTTACTGTTTCTATCAGGTCTCCAAATGGTACAAGCCAGGTGAGACATGGGACAGCAAATTTTGTAGTCTAGGATCTACCTATGAGGAGTGCCGTGCAGAATGTGTCGGTATCTATCTCTGTCTTATTTCTGATGTGCTCAAGTAAGAAGTGATTTTATCTTGAAATAATACATTTACCTTCATGGCATCATTTATAATAGTTTTATAACTATGTATTATTAACGTAGAACCTAGAAATCTAGATAAAAAAATACCTCTTAAGTCATGAAGTATAGGTGTGTTACTCTAGGAAAACCCATTGGAAGACGCAATTCACTGTTTTGAGATAGAGCTAATTAAAGTCAAATTTTGGGTCTGACATTAAAATTTAGATGAAATCACAATTACTTTTGACAACCTTTTATCTTTCTTCCGTGTGGAGATTATGTTAAAGAACTACCCATAAATTCTTTATTTTGATGTTTGAAACACCTCATCTCTAGGCAATAAAAGGAAAATTTCAGCTCAAAATGGCCATTTTATCAGTTTCCAATTGTTCATTCCTACCATCTTGAATAAGATATTAGATATATTGGCTTTAAATAAAAGACAGAATGTTCAGAAAAGATAGCTTTTTAGAATGAAAAAGAAAACACTGATCTCTGGTTTGATCCAAATTTGGGTTTTCCTGGAGCGCCACACATATATTTTTAGATCTGGTGCATTGAGTAATCTGGTGGAAAAATCTAATGATAACATGTATTACTTGGATGCTCTTGGAATCCAAGCAAAAAATGACTAAAATTTGAATTATGATTGGGTTTGTTTTTGTTTTTGCTGTTTGCATACTGATAGACATATAAGTATAGTCTGGTCTCTCTTCTATGCACTTCTGTGATTCGAATCCCTCAGGTCTGTACACCGAATGATTTCCTGGAAACAGATTTTGCTTTTATTATTTCTTAGTATTCCCTAATCTGGAAAATTGTGTAATCTGAACAAATTGCCAGAAACGGAGGTGATTGGATGAGAGAGACTGTATTCAATATAATTTCAAAACAATATTTTGCCACAATAATCTCAAGATAAATATAATGTATACTTTCCTAGAGTCAAAATATTCTTCTGCAAACGCAAGACATTTGTATTTTTATATCAGGATATTTGGTCATGAAGGCGATAAGGCAGATGATATCATCTATGTGAATTGGTTGAACATGGTACGAGCTGGATTGATGGCTCTTGAATTTTATTCTCCTGAGACCAAGAAATGGAAACAGGTGTGTAGTAATAGCAGACACTTTCTCTGAATGTGTCTTTTATTCCCGCTGTCCTAGTTCATGTATTTTTTTTCTCAATTATCTGAATGTGTCTTTTATTCCCGCTGTCCTATTTCATGTTGGGTTTATTTCTCTATTATATGAATGTGTCTTATTAAATGTTCCTGTTATCTTATTACTCGGACACGTATTTATCTCAGTTAACGCCATTTTCAAATGATTACTCCATTCAGTCCAGGTAATTTTTATCTATCTGTCCATCAGCTTATATAGGAATTAGGAAAGATTCTCATTTGTGTATGTAAGAAAGTCAAGTTCAATCTGTTTTGGGTTTTTTTTTATTATTCTCTTGATCATATAATGGCTCCTCTGATTGCCTTCTTGAGATTGAAATTAAGACTTAAATCAATCTATCTATCCATTTATCAATCATTTTCTACTTAAACCAAATCATTATTCATCTTTCTATTTGTCTGTCCAGCATTCCACAAAACTGATTTTGCTATTCTTATTCATAATTGCCTTATTCATTGCATTATATATATTTAAATCAATAATTTGTTACCATGATTTCAGTCATAACTTCATTACATTATATAGTCTTTCAACTTTCTTGACCTGAATTTCAGGCCCACATGAATGCTAGGTTTGTTATATTGCAAGTCTTACTGGAAGCTGGAGGAGGCTTGGTCAGTGTGGACAAGGTTGAAGGAGAAGATGGAAAACCGGATGTGAAAATTAACTTGGATCGGGCCAAGATCATTCCAGTTGGCAAAAAGGCCATTGGTACCTTCCTGAAGAAATTGCAGGTATGAGATTATCACATTTTTCAATTATTCTAAATGCAAATTAAGGTCACTAGATGTGTTTTTTTTTTTTGTTGACAACATCAAATTTTTGTAATTGTTATGACTTACTTTGGTTCTATAACTCATCATCTAAATCAGTGGTTCCTAACCTTTTTTGAGGTACCGAACCTTCTAGTAGTTTCATATGCGCATTCACCGAACCCTAAGGGTGTGTCATCACGAATTTACACGATGAGTCGGGTGTGTCTTGACATCTGCAGTGGAGACTCCGCGGAACCCTTGAGACCAATTCACCGAAACCCTAGGGTTCGATAGAAGCCAGGTTTGGAACCACTGGTCTAAATTAAAAAGAGAAATGTAATTTTCCTTTGAAAACAGTCACTATTACTATTATTACAAAGGAAAATATTTTGATCGATAATGTAGTGACATTATGTTTATGGTTTCTATTTGATGTTTGCATCGTCATTATTTTTTATCACTCATATTGATCCAAGATCTCACTCAATCTTTTGTCTGGCTTTCTGCTTGGTTTATCATCATGTCAAGCTATTAACAGTGAATCATGGATAAAATAGAATGTGACAACTCTTTTTATCCTAGTCCTGACCCAATGAGCAAAATGCCTGTCCTGGGGTTGGTGTGGACGACGGCTTGGATATCAGTCGATCTAGATCTAGGCTCCCATATGAATTAACCTTTTTTTTTTATGACCGTGACTGTTATGGCAATATGGTGTTTGTGTGCTCTTGTTTCAAATGAAAAGTTATAAGTGTTGCATATGAAATTGAATGAAAATGAATGAACATCCATAATATGAGGGTTAGAAACAATTTGACATATAATTGTCAGAGATAATAGGTTGGGAAATGAGAAGAATAGCCGAAGTACAAAAGCGCAAAATGCGTTTCATGGGGTATAATCGTCCTGAAAAAAAGCGCATATAGGGAAAGAGTTAAGACTATACCTATCTTGGAGTTTATTAGATATCTCATAGCCCAGATAGAAAGAGTTCAAATGTGCATATTAAGACTATACCTATCTTGGAGTATAATATCAAAATGATAGTCTACAATGACTCCACCTGTTCAAAAAAGAAGGCTATTGTTGTAGTCTTTTAAATGGCTTGAATTTTCAACTTAAAACAACATAAGCCACCTTGCCTACAACATGGGCGATGAAGATGTCCTTGTTTTTTCATAAGATTGTTGTTGTTATATGGTTATTGATTTTATCATTATTTTCATCGACATTGTCATCATTAGTATTGCTTCAATCTTTGATCATTCTACTTTTTCTCTTCTCTCTCAGATATACAAGTCTACTGCTGACTATACGGCTGCCTCAGACATGTACCAAGGCTATTCCAATGTAAATGACCATTCCCCACCCCACTTCCTAAGTCTGAGATCCATTGTATTGTCTCGTAAACAGCCAAGGAAGCTATTTGTACAGCATCATACCCACCTCGAAGGTATATCTGAAAGATTCATTTATATAAGTATTTTATTTGTTTAATTTTTGTATTTGCAGCCTTTCAATATTTCAAACATTTAGCATAAGATTATATTGTTGCCTCGTGAAATAGCAGAGTTGAATGGCATTATCAGAAAATTTATTGGTTGGGGTGGTAATGATACCGGTATTAATAGCAGCAGCAGCCACCACTATGAACAACCTGTAAGAGGTAGCATCACTGATATTGTCAAATCCTTATATATGCTTTTCCTCATTATTTCCAATGTTATAAGTATGATACACATTGTTAGTGCTTATGAGTTAATTTTTGTGTTTGACATATAAAGTTTTTTTGTGTGTTTCTTCTCTTAAAGGAAATGAGGTGAGACTGAATTCCTACGAACCATCACCCAAAGGCCTGATCCAATCTTTTGTGGACCGATTTCCATCTGGAGACATTGATGCTTCTCTTTTATCACTTGCAGAAGCAGAGCAACATCACCATCAAGCCTAATGTTAGTAATGTGCTCAATGAAGATCTAAGTATAGCCTCATTGGAATAAACTGTCAAATTTATGCCATTAAAATTATTTTTTTGTTTTGGTCATTTTCACTGATTAAGAATAAATTTTTGTATTCAATCGTCTCTAACTGAATCGCTGAACGTTTTATAATTTGTTTTGTGATTAACATTTTCTCTAACAGATATTTTGTAATTCTGATGCAACCAGTAACATAACATATATTTACTTATATGTCACTTTCAACATTGATTATTTGATAGCTTTTGTATCAAGAAATTTTACATTCACAATCAAGATTAACAAACATGATATGATGTTTTGATGTTGACGTATAATATATTTTTACATACATTATCTTACATAGCCCTTTACTATTGTCTATTTGCTGTATTTTGATCCTCGCTTTTTGAGAATTCATTTTTGAATTAGATGCAGATACCTACTTGATTTAATGTGTGGATTATGTTTTAGGATACCTTTAACGAAACATTTACAATTATGGTCATTGATTCTTCAGTTCTTTCATTCTTCACACTTTGATTAGTATAATGGAATGACGTATCTAAACAGAATCAATAATGAGGAGAAAGATACTGTTTTCACCATGAGTGAAAGGAAAACTCAGCTTCCACGTCATTGTTTTAATCATTATTTTTTCAGGGGTTAGTTCTTCCATCTGAAATTAGAGCTAATAAAAACTGTATGTCTCTTTCTTCTATGATCTATCTGTCTACCACTACAAAATCTACTATTGCAAAAGCCTTGGGCAGTTGATCCTACTGAATATTCATTAACTGTTAATAAAAATTGTTTGTATTTTACACCAATGAATCATGCTATGGTTTTGCAATGATGATTTAAGGTCCTGAATTGAAGACAGGAATGGTAATGCTAGCTCAATATAGTTTTATATTGATGTGTTAATCAAGATGATAGTATGCCTTCTATGATGATTCTGTATGGACAATTGAATGATTTATAAAACATTCCTTAACTTGCTTCTTTTTATTGATCACCTTGATTCTCTTTTGTTTTGTTTTTTCTTACCATCAGCAAATGTTACTTTTATAATTTTCTCATTAGAGTATACGCAGCTTAGGTAGGACAAGCTTTAAGTCTCATTTTACACATATAAACAGAAAGATGTGACCTGTAGAATTTCTATATATTCTAGTAAATTACAATTTTTGTGCTTATATTAATGGTTGTGATGCTATTGATAGCCCAGATGCAACTTTCAGCAACATAAGTAGCATAAAAAATCACACATTTTTAAGATCTAAATCACAATCTGTTACCATATAGGATATTGTAGCTGGTTAAAAAATGCTCAAGAATTACAATCTGGGATAATAGAAATACTATGCTGATACTAATTTGTTTTGTTTTTTTTGTTGTTATTATTATTATAAACAGAAAGATGATAAAGATATAAGCTTTTTATTTTTCCCATTCATTTTAACATTCTTTAAAGGACTTAAAATAGAGAGCAATCCTACTTAGATTTGAAAAGAATACTAAATCATGAAGCTTTTTGATAGATGTGAACATAATCGCAGGGTAAATATCCTCAGCCCGGTATTTAGATGTTGTTATAGGATTGAGATTTTATGGGTTTTGGGATGGGTTTGGTTTTTTTTTAAATTTTATTTTATGTTTTGTTTTTTTGTTTTTTTATTTATAATTTATGCAGGCCCTAATTTTTTTGAAAAGAATTTTAGTGGTGGTGGGGGAGGATGTTGGTTATGGTTTGCTTGTTCTTTATGAGTTTTATTTGGCTAGGGTTAAATTTTTAAAAAATAATATTAAATTGGGGGGGGGGGGGGGGGGGATGGGTTTATTATTTTTTTTTGGGTTTTTATATTTAAAAAAATCAAATCAGAGGCTTAATTTACAAATTACATTTTTTTTCCTAGATGTGATACAATGTTTTGTCATGAGTTGACTTAGGAAGATGATGATCAATGAGAATAAAAGAACATGATGAGGGGAAGAATAAAAACAATCTGACAATTAGAATAAGTGGCCTCTTTGTTGCTTTTTAGTTTAAGTGATTGGTCTATAAACTGAACTGGTCAATATTAAATTTGATATTTGTTTTGAATATTCATAATAGACAGGGTATTCCTTTTACACTATAAAGCTAAGGCAAATTATGTCATGTACAGTTGAACCCGGTTATACTGAAACTTTTTCAAAAAATGGAATTTTTTCTATATAAATAGACCGGTTAATCTGAACGTAAGCCCGCTTATACTAAAAAAAAATTTGGCCAGTTCAGAACAGAAATTCTTGCCCAAAAGTCAAAATGGACACCAGTCAAAAAGAAAGTGCAAGAAAAAAACAACACTTTATCGCAGTGAATCATCACTGAATGGCAGTTCCAAGTCCACTTACAAAATGGCTGATGCAATGTTTCCATTCCATTTACGTTAACATCACCCGAAATGCCATTAAAGCTTACTAAAATAACTCGACACAGCAATGTTGCATCATTATGGGTTCGACAGTACATATCAATATCTTCTACATCAAATGCATAGTCTTGACAATTTACATCAATTATCTCCCCAATAGGCCATTTCACTCCTGTACGTTCTAAACGAAATGGGGAGCATACAACAAGTAGCCATTTTTATCAGAGCTTTGCTCATATACAGTCAAACTTTTTCACTGCCTATTTCTCTTAAGACTTAACCTATGGAGTGTGGTGAGGTTGCATTGAGAAGGGCGAGGAAAACTTGTGTCAAGAGTCTTTTCGAAAAACTCAATTTCGACCAAATGCATATGGGAATCAAACTCTCTCAACCCTTTAAAACAAGATGACTGCACTTACCAAACATTAACCAAGGCTTCACAAAGAGTCGAAATACTGACATACATACTTGTGTGTCTGTCTGCCTGTATTTCCCTTTCAATTACATACCAATACTTCTTATAGATGTACCATGATGACTGCACTTACCAAACATTAACCAAGGCTTCGCATAGAGTGGAAATATTGACATACATACTTGTGTGTCTTTCTGCCTGTATTTCCCTTTCAACTACTTACCAATACTTCATATAGTCATATAGATGTACAATGTATTATATTGTTGTATAATGTTAAGTAGGGATTGGATAGCTCTCTAGGCTATGGCGTTGGCCTACATAGCCAAAATGGATGCAGGGTTGTGCTCGATGCCAGTTCGAATTCCGATCAGTGCAGGCTTTATGTTGAAATCCGATTGGTAGGCAGGAAATAAGTGCCTAGTCCTATCAAAGACACAATAAATTAGGTCCCATGTTTGTGCATGTAAAAGAACCCTCGGTGGTTAACATCAATGATAGCAAGCCGTTCCGGCTGCCACCTTGGCATAATTCACTTCCTACTAGGTCTATCAGGATTTAGATTAATACCCCAATAAACTTCTCTTCTCAGACGTATTGAAGTTGTTTCTCCTCTGAAATAAATAGCAACGGTCAAGATCTGAGGGGAAGGAAGTGTGCCTGGGCAATCACACTTCCTGAATACACATTGCCCAGGCATAATGCAACATACTACCTGATCGCCTGTCAAGACGAAAAGAGCCAACGAACGAATAATAAGTCAACTATACTGACTATAGGGCCACAGAGCACGAGGGAGACAGCGCCTAACATTTTTGACGGGTTTAAGACAACACAAGCACAATCACCACCAACACGGCATATACAAGGACGGCGGATAACAGATCTACGTGGAGAAGATTTATACTTAGCTGGTGGCGTTGATACTTAGGCAACGTGCAGACATGCTCTCGCCACTCATGACGATGATGATGATGAAAAATATTGATTTGTTCATAATTTATGGCAGTAGCGCCATTGCGTTCCGGACGACCCTAGTAATTATTTAGCTATTACTTATGGTTAATTATGACTTTTAAAACATACCGCAATCGTTACCCATCTTTGACCACGTATATGTTATATTGGATTCAATCAACCACCTGTAGCATAACGCAATAATTATTTCAACACAGGCATTCAACAATCGCCTCATTGTATTGTTTTGTTTTGTTTTGTTACTTTTTGTTTGGGACTGGGGGTGATTATGTTGTTTGTTTGTTTGTTTTGTTGTTTTATTTTTTAAAATGAGTAGACCTGGCAACGTAAGCCTAAACTACTATTACAATTACATAATACAAGAAGCTCAATTAGCTATGTCAACACAGGCATTCAACGATCGCCTCATTGTTTTGTTTTGTTTTGTTACTTTTTGCTTGGGACTGGAGGTGATTTTGTTGTTTGTTTGTTTGTTTTGTTGTTTTATAAAAAAAAAATGAGTAGACCTGGCAACGTATGCCTAAACTACTATTACAATTACATAATACAAGAAACTCAATTAGCTATGTCGTGAGTGTCATTCCGCAAGCAACAAAGTCATCTTTCAAAAATGGACGTGAACGATTGTGGATGTAATCATTATAATATGCCATAATGGAAATGGTTTATTAATATTACCATAATGCACAATAATAATATCGCACATCCACAAATGCAGACGCATACACGCACTCATTCACACTTTATGGGTCACCACTTATTTCATTTCAATGAAATCTCGCACTTGCTCTTCCCTTGTTTTTGTTTTTTATAAGATGATGTAACCTGTCAGCGTCTTTATGAAGTGCTGTATATGCCAAGGGAAAAACAAGGTATAAGTCATAACTATGGAATATCTTTTAATTCATTCGAAGCCGACAGTGCGGTAAGTTGTGATCACATTGTATTAGGAATGCTGCCCACTATGATATGCTCCCAAAATTGATTACCATTTCATTATCAAGCACGAGTAGGCCTGTTTTGAATTATATAATAACCTTATCTTTCATACATCACCAAAGATGAATCTCAGGCAGGTCTAAAATCAAATGCCATCTTCATTGATACATATAGCCGTAAAAAGTTCTTATAGAAGGTTACTAGACTCCATTATAATAATACTACTAGTATAATTAATGCGTGATTTAAAATGCTAGTCCTTTGCAGCCGTGCTATCATTGTTTTGGCACCAGACAGATGCTATCGTCATTCACTGCTTCACTTTACTGGTACCGCTGATATTTATTTATATACGGCGATGTGTCTAAAGCGAAAGATGTCCCCTGATATTTCTCCTTTTGTCCACAAGTTTCGAGCGATGGCATACCATGGCGTCTTGGGCGCCCATCTCCTAATATTATAACCTAAGTGTACCAATCTGATCTGAAGCCTAGAGTTGCGTAAGGTAAGAAACAACTCCAGGCGGTGTATGTTCAGGCCTAATCCTCATCAGCAGATTCATTTTCTGTTTCAGTCAAAATTCCCCACGTCGTATGTTTGCTCGCCGGTCTTAAGATCTTTCTTCCCGGAGAATAAATTCCAACTTCTCCCGTTTCATCTGAGTCATAACTGAATACGTCTTTGATGGCGTTGACACACGTATCCAAAGCTACACGTCTTTGTGGTGTAGATTTCGGGTGGGACTTTTCATTGGGAGATGTTGGGACATCGTCATGCAAAGTAGCTCTGAGAATCGAAGTCGTTGGACGAATAATTCCACGGTCGATATTAGGAAAATGATCCGTATCTGTATCTGTGTCTTGGTCGGCATCTACATTTATTCTGATACTAGCTGGAACAGATTTTGCTCTAGGCAAACTAGGCTTGGCTTCTTCAGCAACGAGGGACTCTCTACTTCGTTGCTCCTTACGCGACGAGGAATTCGCAGAGTTTGGCTTAGCAACGGTTGTTTGCTCTTCAGTTTTTTTCCTGCTGGCCATAAACTGCTGGTATTCTCGGTGTTTCGTTTCGGCATATCGACGTGTAGCCCAAACGGGCGTCATTTGTTTTTTGTTCCATAAGCACCATTTCATAATTGTCCATCCGTTGAGCATCCGAGGAGTGTGACCAGGGGACAAAGGGGGCGTTAACTCCATGACTTGATTGACTGACTCTTTCCGGTCTCCAAGATAAGACATTCTCGAATCGCGTCTTGATGCTCTTCTAGAAAACATTGACTCCCTCCTGAAAGGATCAGAAAAGATGGATTTTCTTTGTTTTTGAGTGGTTGAATTAGTAAAGGTTGTATCTTCGGATAATGTCTTTTCGGATAATTCGTCATTCCGAGAATTAAAATTGTTTAGTGCTTTGATGACAGTATTGTTACGATGAAGGAGCAGTTTAGTTTTGTAAGAAGGTTCTACTTTTTTCCAACTTTTTCTTTGTTTTTGGTATTGATAGAAGACTTCATTTCCTCGAACTTGAATAATGGGATGCCCAGGCGCTTTTTTCGTAGCTAACTCGGTTCGAAAATTTGACGGTGAAATACCAGGTGATGTTAAACTTTGTTTGTCCGTGGTAGTTTCTTCTTTTTCAGAATCTAATGTTTGTTGTGAGCCTTCGTTAAATGGTTGCTGGTGTTGATGAAGCAGTGCTGATTTAGGCACGGTGGGTGCATTTAGCGGATGACCATTTATGTTTATAGATGGCTTAAAATCAAAGGCACTCGTTCTAACGTTGATATGAATCAAATCATCTACCAGTTTTTCCGTTTCGTCCAAGTGGCGATGAGTTGCTCGAATATAGTCAAGTCGAATCTGTTCTTGCTTTCTTTTAAGTCCATCTTCAACTCTTTTGTTGGCAGCATAAGAACTTAGAAGACGAGGCATCTTGCAAACAATGAAGTTATTTTTTGAAATTAGCGAGAACGTTTTAGCCTGTCAAAAGCAGGCGACCTCTCTTGTCTGGAAGATTAGTTGTGTTTTGGGAATATAAGTCGCTTTTTATAGCTCATAGGCCTAGTTGTCCCATTGTTAGTGATTGCGACTTTTCTGTCAGAACATGTTCTTGCCTGTTTAAAGTCATTGTTGACTGAGAGCATGTAGCGTTGCAGACGATTAGATGTTCTCTTCTTCCCAAAGACAATCTTGGATATCTGGATGCAAGAAAAAATAAATATCGAAAATATATTATAACTGTCTATAAAATATCAAAGATACAAAAGATGCATTATGTTCAACTAATGCATTT
The DNA here is from genome assembly GCA_032466395.1 of Aegires albopunctatus. Classification (NCBI taxonomy): domain Eukaryota; kingdom Metazoa; phylum Mollusca; class Gastropoda; order Nudibranchia; family Aegiretidae; genus Aegires; species Aegires albopunctatus. The sequence goes on along the minus strand of JASKDV010174727.1, from coordinate 1,647 downwards.
CGACTTTATTTTTTTCTTATTTTATCTAAAATTTTGTATTGCATTACATGTATATTATACATTATCATTTGAACAAAATGAGCAACCTTTGTTAGGGGCTTGGAATAATAACCAAAACAAGAATACTAAAAACGTGCATATTTTTCTCATTCGCCTATACAGTTGTGAAGCATAGACACATCATCAGACTGATATATTGATAAGATCAAAGCCTTTGAAATGCATTGCTTCCGAAAACGTCTAAAGATATCATGAAAACAACATAAAAAATGAAACAATATAAATATAGTCAATGTAAAACCTCAAACTCTATTAGATTATATCAATTAAGAAAAATTGACATACTTTGGGCATATCAAGAGGCATGCAAGTTTATAACTCAACATCATAGAATGGAAAGGAAAAAGAGGGAGACCAAGAAGGAAATGGACGGATGATATTGAATGTTGGCTTGGAAGAAATGTGGTTGAGGCAGGACGGTTGGCTTTGGACATGAAAGGTTATAGAGCGTGTGTCTGGGCAGCCACGCGAAAAGGTAACTTGAAAGAGGACCTAATGGATTTGACGAAGCGGTAAGGTATATAGTATACAAGAACTGTGTATAATTTATATAATAACATTAAATGTGTATTTTTATTTTTTTTTAATATTCTTTTAAGAGGTGCAACAAATTATTTGGAACTAAAATGAATTAGTAAAATAAAATCAAAATCAAAATCATTTTCTCTTAGCAAACAATGTGAAATCAAACGTCATTAATTTACAATAAAGGACTTCCAGAAAGAAAGAGTTTTGAAGGCTTTCACGATCTTTCTATCTTCATTTTTATACGATCAACCTCGGTTTGTGGTGATTTTGATTTTGTTAATGTTTTGGCTCGTAAAGAGCAACGAAAGGTAGGCAAATTTGCATTTTTCGCTTCCAGGCCAAATCTGGCAGGAAAAGACCGGCCCGTATAATATAATAATATTATAAAGTTGAGTCATTGACTGCCTTCACGGTGGTCCTGTCAAAAGGCTAGATCTACAGTCACCTTTTCAATCATGGGTTTCTGAGCGTGTGATGTTAAACCCTATTTATGGATTATCGTCTAATAGCATATGGCGGGAAGTTGCCAAATGGTAATGAACCGAAGGAAATGAATGAAAAACAAATCAATCAATTTCAATATTGTTATTTTGTGTTTTTGAAAGATTGGGTTGGTTTTCATTATGAGTTGTGGTTGATTGTTTTGGTTTATTTTGTTTTTCTTGTGTGTGCGTGTGTGTGTGTGGGGGGGGGGGGGGGGGGGGGGGGGG
>JASKDV010174694.1:0-13246 GCA_032466395.1 Aegires albopunctatus | reverse complement strand
TAAAAAGTAAAGGTAAGTACACAATGGGGGTTGTGGTGCTTACTCTGTTGGAAACCAGATCCCTCGATTTTCCTAATAAAAAGTAAAGGTAAGTACACAATGGGGGTTGTGGTGCTTACTCTGTTGGAAACCAGATCCCTCGATTTTCCTAATCGATTCTTTTATTTTTATCTATTTATTTTACGACTTTATCTTCACATAAAGATGGGATTGGTCATTGATAGAATCAAATCATTAACATCAATTTACGGTCTATGAGGAAATTTTCTTTCCGATTGGTCTCAATAGTGCAATATTATACATTGTGAAGAATCTGAGATATTGCTTGCAAGAAAGAACATTACTCTTACTGCGGGTTTGTTGGAGGTGACACAACTTTCCGGCAGTATATTATCCGAATGGCGCGTTGGGAATTATCTTAATACTCCACCATTCAAATTCAATTCTTTGTTTATTGTTGGTATAGAAAAATTAAAGACCATAGATTTTACCTATAAATAGATATATAGAATAGACTCGGGTAAACCGTAAAGGTTTTTAACCGACATAAGAACACGAAGAATTTAAAAGTGAGAATAAATGTCAAAAGGCATAATAATCGAAATAGCTTAAATTACAAATGCAATACTATTCTCATTTAAAATATTTGAAGGCATGAGATTCAATTTAGTTGCATTACAGATCTAAACAACTGGAGCATTGACATTTCTCCTTCTCCCACATTAAAACAAGGTTTGCGAATTGATTACAATCGGTTGTCGAACGTGTATGATCGGGCAATTGGTTCCACGGAACTGCAGCAGCATACCTGAAGCTGTTGTTTTTGTTTTTTCCCCGAAAGAGACAGTTCTTACTTTTGGAATGTTTACTAAATTGTTTTTTCTGAAGTTACATGATGGTGACAATTTATAAAGGATTTTAAAACTTTCATATTCATTTTGCCATGGTGCGCATTCTCTTTATTTCTAAGCTGGAACTTTAACTTTATCTAACAGCTGTTCATGTGAGCAATCTTGATCATTGTTTATGAAACGAAGAGCACGCTCTTGAATTTATTGTTCCCCATCTTTTGTGTATTTGACTTCGAACAGAAGTGTGTCAGGTCAAGGCATTGGGTGGGACGGGGTGAGAACTGGGTGGGACGCGCCAGTCGGATCATATCCCAACTCTCCTTGTCATATTGTCAAGCTGGAAAATGAGGGTTTCGCCATTGATATATCCATGAACGAAATAATCTTAGAAATCCATAATGCTAGGGTATCTTTTCGGTTAATTAAATTGTAATTGACCTAGCCAAGCAGGCGGGTAAACTTGTCTAAAGCTTTGTGAGTCGTGGTGTACCACTTTTGTAATGGTCGACTGTATCCCCGAAAGGCAGGTGCCAGGTCTGTTGCACGCACCGGTGGTCATGAGCCCCAGTCCGTCCGTTCGTCTATCCGCGCCTCGCATGGGAATCGTCAGCTGACGACGGGAGCACTTTGAAGACGTCGCAGCCGGTGGGCCCCCAAGATCTCGGGTACTTTCGCGTGCGCATTTTTACGCATTATACGATTTAATTAGCTGCTCAATTCACCCAAACGGGACTGGTTGCCATTGGTAGAGCTGCAGGGTACGCCGAGCCTCTCCTAGCCGACCGAGAACCGGCCCTTTAGCTAATCTCGAGACTCCCCAATGACTCGCTCCATGTTAGTGAGCCATAGGGTTCGCAGTGACTAGGCCTAATAATGATAATAGACCTAGTTACCATACCCAACCGGAGCGCAATGGAAGGATGATAACTCCTCTCAGAAACTGCCTCTAGTTTGTTCTCGTTTCATTATTGATAGAGCAACTATCGCATCCATAGTTTAGGAGAACAGATAATACATAAATCCTTGCCAGGCCCATTTTTGTCTCTGTTGATAATTATGCATCTGTTTTTCATTATTCTTTTCATCTGGTTCAAGGCTGGTAAGTATTTTCCGTTTGAATCGAAAGTGTAACCGAAGTACTTGAAATGGTTAAGTTACTTGAAGTTATCTCCCTTTCTTGCCAGCTGACAGAGTGGTGCCTATGAATATTTTGTTGTCGTTATCTTTTTGTGTTTCAGACAATTCCCGTTACTTCCCTTCCTTCTGTCACATTGACCAGCATAACTGTATCCCTATTTTAATTGGAAAATATTTTTACCTCCCCGGAGGATCATTGAGGCTGTTTTGCGCGGAGATACGGACAATAACCCCATCTTTACAATTATCTTTATTTAAGTTAAAGCAATAACACAGGACCAGCCAGTAAATTAGGTCTGAACTAGATATAGTATTGTTATAAGAAAACTGTTAAGGAAACTTTGTAAAAGATGAGAAACTGAAACATTCTGGGCTTAGGCTACAAGAAGACATGAAAGGTTTTGGAAGGACAATTTCTGGAGAGAATTGTTGTAAGTAAGGAGAACAAGAGGACGGCCATGAAGACAATGGGAGAAGGACATTACACAATAAGAGTTACAATGGCGGAGGCCGGAGGAGCGGAGGGAAATAGAGACATGGATCGCAAATTAGTCATGATTGTTACGTCCACACCAGAATAAGCAGAAGAGACAAAAGAGAACAAATGAAAGATCTTAGCTTCGATACAGAATGGCTATCTTCTCTCAAATGGCAGTCCGTCATATGACGGACTCTCAATTGTAAACTCCTCCCACGTCTAGAATCTATTGTTACTATGTTGCAAGTTGAAAGGAAATTCATTGAAAACTTTGCCCCGGCCATAAGTAACAGTGAAGCACACTTTCTTTTTAACATGAGTTCCCTGTAAATATGAAATCTAGATCTAGGTCCATACATTGAATCAATGGGGGTATTAATACCTCCGTTATTTACTCAGTGACAAGACAGTTCAATGTTTCCTTTAATATAATATCTTGATAATTCATGAATGGTAAATTTTTAGCATCTTAACTGTTTTCCACAACTAAGAGAGATGCCAGCCAACTTTTCCAGTAGAGACAGTATTTATAGATTATAATAGATACGCCTAGAAACTAGTCTACACAAGTTGTAGATATATTAGATCTAGAATCTAGATCTATGAAACAGCACTCGGTCGGTAATTTATCAGCGATTACTTTTGGAAAAGGACAAGAAGCAATTATACATGTAATAATGCTATTTCTCCTTACCCCTGAGTTGAAAATTTCTGCAAGTCCAAAAAGGAACAAAGTTATGCCAATTTGATGAAGCAGACATTCGCAGGGACATCCTGCCTTCGGTAGTTAACATCTAAAAATAGCCAATCAATTTTCCCATTTAATTCCACCTTTTGGTTTTGTGGATTTCCGTTCAACGTCGTCTAAAAGTGAAACCTAACAAGTCAATGGTGTGAAATCATACCAACACTGACCCTTCGCGCCGCACTTAGGACACTTGCTTGTCGGCTCAAATTGTGATTATATAATGACACGAACAAACTTGCGACACACTGTCCATTCTGTCAGTGCATAAAGCTGCTTTCAGAGGAGAGTGTGGTCGTGGAAGTGAAGAAGGAAAACAATTGAATAAGTAAACAAATAGGGAAATTGGATTTGAGGGGTTAGTGATGTTAATGCAGTAATGTTATAATAATCAAAAATTTTCATAACTTCGTAAAAATGCAATTTCATGAATTCCAAGCGCGTTCATGGTGATTCGGTATGCTGATTTAAAAATGGCACTAAAATGTTCTAGAAAACATATATTAATAATGTAAATGATTTTACTACCATGGAGATTAGGCAAACCGGATGTAACGACATTAGCATGTCCACGCTGTTGACAGGTTTATACGTGTCGAAGAAAGGGCGAGCACAATCTTCCTCCGGAGAGTCGCCGCACAAAAGTTCGGATTCGTTTCTGTATAATTATGCTACAGGCATTTTTTAGCGTACATTCTACCAACGACTGACAACTGCAAGACGCACCGTTCCTGTTTAATTTGACACTGAAATTTCCTTTTTTTTTTTTTTGTTTTTTTTTTTTTTTTTTTGAGTTTTTTTTTTTTTTATTAGATACATCGTACAAACTTTGATTATTAATATTTCTTTGACTTAGATTCTCCCGTGCGGCTTGGGAGTTGGGTTGTTGTAGTTTTTTTCACAGTCATTCCGCAAGCAGCCTACATGACAACGGCACATACAAATTTTCAAAAGAAATGTTTGTGCAATCATGTTGCATTGTGGGTTCTCCCGAGACTTTGATTGTTGGAAACACATTACATGACCAGTCATATCTATGTGGTGCCTTTCGTTTTGGTAAAAGAGCCGCTAAAATTTATCAGGACTTTGTACAATTTCTGTTACATTGAATTGTTGGACGTCCAGCTTTACCAGAAAGTCAGAATTTTCTCCTTGCTATTGCTGTGGGTTGAACTCCAATACCTTTATTGGACAACACAACGGTGTTCCCCCTGAAAACATGACCTAGATTTACGGAACGATAGTGGAAAAACAACAACTCGCGTGCGGCTTAGCTCACAGGGTAGAAAGTTTCCTTCATCTCGGCCTGTCTTTTGCACATACCGTCTTCCTCCATGTTGTTCGCGGCCTTGCTCTCTTTCTCTTTCCGCCTGTATTAAAGCGAAAGTATTGATAATAATCTTAAACATAAGCTACAATATGAAATACTTAAATCGTCATACAGGCCTAATAAGTCTTTTTTTTTTCTCACTTTTTTCACTTTTTTCACTTTTGTTTTTTTTTCTCGTATTGACAGTAATACTCAACCCAGTTGAGTTGTGTCATTTTATGTGAAGAAGAAGAAATAAAAAAGAATATTAGATCTACATGGAATAAAAGTAAAAATATTACAACAACAAAAAATAGTTAAGAACCACTCCCTGTTTTAACCCTTGGTCTTTAAAGTGCACCAGTTGATTACACTTCGCCCAAGTTTTGGTAACTGAGTGATGAGTAGACACTGTTTACAACCTTGAAAAGAAATCACCTGCACGTTTTAATGGTGAGTTGGATGGCGTGTCGAAGGAATTGACTGATTTTCAAGTTGAGGAACCCACACATGATATTGACTTTGAGTAAGTGAGTAGTGGTTGAAACAAGACTGATCTGTGATTACTATTCAGTGAGTTTGTCTGGTCTGACGGCAATCTTCAACCATGCCCCAAAGACGCCGTTTGAGTTTGGAGTTCCATCGACTATCGACCAAGGAAGAGCGCTGGCCTGGCCACATAGAGACGGCAATGGCCTGGCCCTATGATGAAGTTCCGATCCGCGAGATGAAATGACAAGACGACTTGGAGTAAGCCACTCAGTCATTGTTGCTTGATTGGTATAAATGGCAACAGGAACAAGACAGTTTTGTTGGAAATTTTGCCAAAGGATTTTTGCTTGGGTTTGTTTTTGTTGTTTGTTTGTTTTTTTTTGGTGTATTTTCTCATTAAGAATATCGATGACAATTTTCCTTATCTCGCTAAGATTCCTTCACGATAGTAAATAGGTGTGTTTTCTTATTTTCTACACTAATATCAAAAAATGAAGTACAAAATATAATATTGTCTGTATTAAATAAGCCATAATACTTCATTTACGTTTTGATTTCATAAGTAAGAAAAAATTCTATTGACATTTTGTTTGGTCCATTACCACTTTTGTGATCGTGAATTTCTGTGACAAGTTTTCAATATTGTCATTACCATATCATCATCATCAAGTGCCATATCTGCTGCAGACATCGGCGATCATGGTTCTTCACCTATATCAGCCATACGTTATTCTCAGAAAAGATTTTGTTGAGGCTCTCTACATAGTTGTCCTCTTCGTTCCTCTAGTCTCTCTCTTTTTCCTGTCAGTTAAAATTTTCTCAATCTCAATCCCATCTTTCTTATATACACGTCCAAGGAAATCTAGCTGAAGTTTCCACACAAATTTTAAAATTTAAAAGGTTTAAAATGGAAGGATGTCATCAAGAGTGCCCAGGATTTGAATGAGTGAAAGTCTGTTGTTCGCAGCCTGAAGAGGATTGATTCAATGAAATATGTATGGTGTTAATGAGTGAACTCATGAGATGACGGACAAGGTCTGGTTTCTACATAGAGACCAAATTTTTATTTGGCCAGAAAAGGGATATACAGCTTACAGTGGCTTTGACTAGAGACCATTCATGCAAATGCAGAAAAAAAATTCCTCTATTTCCACCAACCATTGCGATAGCTGTGGACATAATAAGCTATGAAATACACTGTTAGCCGCAATCATACATTTTCTGAGTGGTTTGTATGGATGCAGTAGACTCAAGGCCTAAGAATGTAACTAGTCTTTATCATAATCCCAAAATGATATGAAACGCAGAAATCCTTTAAAAAATCTAAATGGAACCCCTGATGCACAGCATAATAGGAAAAGGGGGGGGGGAGAGGGAGACAATGTTCAGCACGAAAAAAAAAAAAAAGCTTGCCTGCCAAGCCAAAGGTCCCTGGTTCAAACCCGTGCAGGCTTGAAGTTGAAATCCAAATTTGTGGGTATCCTTCTGCCCCCTAACCTTAAGTTGCTAGTAATATTTAGTATAAAGAGTCCCAAGTCCTATCGGCGACGGAATATAATCTCGGAGGTCCCATGTGTATATATGCATGTAAAAGAACCCTTGACTGTTTACAAGGCGATCTAGGAAAACCCTGATATCACCAAAAGTAGTGGAAAGGGATATACACCATCATAATCCATAGGGAAATGGATCAGTCACATCCACAGAAGGGACCGGAATACAAATTAATTGTCAAAAAGCCCTTAGGTTGACCCCACATGGATCCAGAAAAGAAGGACGACCTGAGGAGACCGGGTGTGGAAAAAGATAATTGGGATGGTCCTGGGGACAGATTACTCAATTGGTAGCAGACAGAACAGAGTGGCGTACATGTACCTTGCTTCTGGTCTTATGTGCTACCCTGGCACGATGAGTTCTCTATACTTTATCAGAAAAGCTCTGTATCATTGTGTCACTGTGGTCATGGCCTTATTATCTAAAGAGGAATGTAGAGTTATCTTTGCTTCATCTAAAAACCACCAAATGACTACAAAGTCCCCAAGGGAAGAAGTTATTGTGAGGAGTGGCAGCAATCGACCCTGTATAAAAGTGAACCTTTAAAACTTTAACTTTATGTGAGGGAAAACGATTGCATTTCATGGGAGTGGCTAAGTGATAAAAAATCAATGATTCTGAACCACTGCAGGGAAACTGACTATAAGCTCCATTTTTTATCCTTAACTTAAATGGATTAAATTGATAATGGGGAAAATATAAAAGCGAAAAACTCAAACATTGAGGTGAAAAGGGCAAGCATAAAATCTTTAACTTTATTTAATAATAAAATAATAGAAATAATTGATGAATGGTATCAGACTGCAGTCAACATAACAATATGTATATATATGTTTGTAATATTACAGGAAAGCATGTATTATTAATTGACAAATCACAAATAATCCTAGCTAAGGGTTAGTCTCGACAACTCAGAAATGTTCCTAGTCCGAGCTATGTAATTAGTTGATAAATCATATACAATACTAGATATATAAAAAAGTTGACAAATCACACACAAATCTAGTTATGTTATAAATGACAACTCACATATCATTATGTTCCTAGTAAGATAATATTAAAAAGGCCCATTCGATTCTAGCTGTGAGATACTATTATCATTTTAAATACAATCTTAGATAATATTGACAAATCTCATATGGTCATAGTGAGATAACATTGACAAAACACTTACGATTTTAGCTATGTTTGAAAAATGCTATGCCTATGAGATAACAGTCATAAATCACATACAATCCTGGCTATGAAATAATATTGACAAACCACATATTGTCCTAGGCATGAGATAATATTATTGACAAATCACATACCATCCTAGCAGTAAGATAATGTTAACAAATCACAATATAGACCTAAGCATGAGATAATATAATTGAGATATCACGTACAATCCTAGCAATAAGATAGCATTCACAAATCACAATATAGACCTAGACATGAGACAATGTAATTGACAAATCACATACAATCCTAGCTATAAGATAATAATATTGACAAATCACATACATTTCTAGCTATGAGATAATATCAACAAATCACATACAATCCTGGCTATAAGATAATAATATTGACAAATCACATACATTTCTAGCTATGAGATAATATCAACAAATCACATACAATCCTAGCTATGAGATAATATCGAAAAATCACATACAATCCTGGCTATAAGATAATAATATTGACAAATCACATACAATTCTAGCTATGAGATAACATCGACAAATCACATACAATCCTAGCCATGAGATAGTTTTGAAAAATCATATATGGTCCTAGGCGTGAGATCTGACTGATGTGAATTGACATATCAGAAGATTTTATATAAAATAATAAAAAAGTTTGAAGTAATACAAATGAAAAAAATATTGTTCAAAAGATGAAATGACACATGTGATTGGTTTATTGCTTTCTGATATTAAGATGGTTGCCAAGATAAACAAACCCTTTCACCAATCATGTGAGGGTGAGAGTATCCATGACCCCCCAATGAATATAATGCTGGCAACACCCAACCTTTTTATTATAAAGGGTCACACAGAAAACTACACAAGGCCATACACATGCTTGGCTTGTTCTTTATCATTTGGTTAAGGCAAGAAAAGATTTGTTGTGGAAATTAAATTAATTTTGCATTGTAATAATATCATGAACATACCGGTTTTGCAAATTAAAGAAACACGCAATTTAATACTATGCTGAATTTGAGAACAAATCAAGTCCTTCGAATCTACTTATCATTAACTTTGATAAACGGTAGTTTAGAAGTAGCAAGGCCCCCTATGGTGGATGCACCAAAATAGTTTAGACTCAAACATCTCTTAACGACCCATTTGTAAATTTAATAGTAGTGTTTCAAATGATATGTGCGTGTGTTTTGCTGGGGTTTTTTTTTTTCTTCAAATTTTTTATAAATTACCTTTTAACATAATAGTAGTGATCATAATGATTATGAGCAAGTTATCGCAGTTATCTGTGATGATTAATGGCAATGACAATTATGAAGATAAGAAAGAAACGAGGAGAAAAAAAAACAAAAAAACTTTACAGATGATTAAAAAAACACCAAAACCAACAACCCCAAAAGTCGCACCATATGTACGAATATGATACATAGTACGGCAAAATTCAAGAGGCTGATGTGTATCGTATTTAAAAACAATATCAAAATGTATATAATATATATTAGGTATATATTTTCGTTTATCAAAAAACCACCAATGAAAGTGTTCGATCCCCATTGAATAAAGAAAGTAGATAAATAAAAATCATGTACAGTACTGTACACATGCAAGCATACGGCCATTCAATATACATTACAGATACAAGTTGGGTGTCGGTTAGAACAAAGTCTTTATTAGCTTCAACCAACTGGAGATTCGTGGCTTTCCCATGTCATTAACCTCAATTGTCTTAATCTTCTTTTCTCATTATTAATTTCATTATCATCATCATAAGTACTTCTTTCCACATTGTCATAATTGAATATATTATTATATTATTATTATTATAATAATTATTATTATCATTATTATCGTTGTCATTATTTTTATTCCTATTGATACTTGCCTTCGAGTCAGATCTCTCTCTCTCTCTAAATCTCTTTTTTCTTCCATCCATGTGAGTTCAAAAACCAAGAAAACCCAATGAGATCAGCATCAACAAAAATAACCACCAGTGTTAGTCAATGTTCAGAATTACTGATAAAGTAAACAACGGGAGCAGTCAACGAGTCGAAAATTCAACAATGGGAATTTTAAAAAATATCGATATTGTTTGTTTCTCAGACATACGACTGTATGTGAAATTATGGTAACAAATCTTCAATATTTGCAAACTTCAAACTAAAAGACGATAATTATATCCAATAAAAATTTGCAACAAATTTTAGGTACAAAAGTATCGGTGATTTGAATTGAATTGAATTGAATAAATAGATCGATAGATATTTTTCTCTATGACTATAAAAACTGGTGTGCATTTACAATAACATAAGGCATATCCTAAACTTTACATGGCAAATCTGTTTTTCTCTAAAATCATTCCAAAAATTTCAAATTTAGTAACAACATAACTATAATGGCAGGCCATAAAAAAAAAAAAAAATCCAAAAGTTTGAAATGTGACAACGCAGGAAGGAAACAAATTCAGAAATAAAAAAAGAAAAAGAGGAGGAAAATAAAAGTTTACGAAATACAGAAAAATGATGATAGACAGGAAATTAAAATGGAAAAGGTAAAAAGACTTCTATCTAATTGTGATAATCTGTGATCAAGCATGATGACAATGCTGACAGGTGAGAATTTGTCAAACAGTTGAAATCTACGCTCAAAGTGTCTGAATTTAAGAGAAAGATGGTTTAAAAAGGTCAATGTTTGTTCCCAAAACTAAATGGTAAGCTGTCTTGTACAAAAAATAAAAACTCTAACAAACTTGAAATTAAAGCCATGAGAATGAAAGCTGCACTTCAAAGAGTGAATGCCGTTGAGTTCTTGATGTGATGTGGTTCCTGGTGTTGATGGGTTGTTTCCTAGCTGGACGTCTGGAAGATATCCCGCATATCACAGAGAGACTTTGAAAGGTTTTCTCCAAACCGATGGCTATCCTGAAATAACAAACCAACAAACATGTATATCTAAAAAAAAAAAAAAAAGAACATTTTATGAAGAAAACCATATTCATTTCATTGGGGGATTTGTCTATGGATAAATGTATGAAAATGCCTGAATGAATTAAGCCAAACCCTCTTTCCATTTATTTATTTGTTTTTTTTAAACATTTACAAATACAAATAGTTATAGCCAACATAATACAAACTGGGATAATTCTAATTCACGGATAACTTGAAGTTCCCTCGAAATCTATGTTTATCTTCTTCTTTGGCAGTGTTAATAAAAATCCTGGTTAATTCAAACTATTTCTGAGCCGATTTGGATATTTCAAAGTCATAAGTTGAATTTTCACAGCATTAATGATTTACGACAGTTAAAGAGCATCTCTACCATCCGTCAACTTTACTCCATCCCAAATTGGGGCCTTAGTCGTTGTAATAAAAGGTTGACTTGCGATCAATATAATACAGTATATCAGTAAAACACCAAGCCTGTCACAAAGCAGCCAAAATTCCATCAGCCAGGTGTCCTAGGCCTAGCAATATTGATCGAAGATTAGCGATTACGTAATTTGAATCTAGATAATTCAAAGTCATCACCATATCCCAAGGAATGCAAATTAAGCGGGTTTGACTGTACAATAATCATGATCATGACATATATTTCAGTACTGTGTTTATGACTATACTGGATTTAAAAACTCCAAGTACGAGAGAAAATCAAAAGGGAAAGAAAGAAAAAAATTAATGAAATGGCATTACCATTGTTAAGGAATGAAAGTCAAGGTCATTTGGAAAATCTTTTTGTTCATACTACAGTCACTTCTTTTTAAAAAAAAAAAAAATCACAATAAAAAATTGATCAATTCAAATTTTACCTACATAAACATGTTTCTATTTCTTTCATCCATCAATACGTCTATCAACTCATAAACATTCTCTTCAACTAACAATGAAATAGTAACAACAAACAATTTTATTTCATAAGGATTCAATCCCTAAATTCATATCAACTAAAGATTGAATTAACGCAAGAATAATTTTTAAAATAGAAATAAAAAGAAAGAATAGCCTGATACTCATGGTAATAATTTTGTTTCAAAAGCAGTCAATACCTAAATTCATATCAACCCCTTAAGTGCCTTGCCCGGAACTGTTCCAGGCCCGCTCGTGTTGCCATAGGACCTATTTCACACAGCTTTTTTTCTTCTTCTATGAGTCCTGTCATCTTTTAGGTAAGTCTTCTCGTAGCTTCTGTATTCCAATAAGTGAAGTTCCATAGCCCTTTCCCTTTTTGTAATGATGTAATTACCATTTTAGTGCAAAAAAACAAACCACCATTTAGGTCTGGCAAAGGGGATGGATGAGTAACTGCTGGCACTGAAGGGGTTAACTAAAGATTGAATTGAAACAAATATTAAAAAAAAAAAAAACGAAATAGAAAGAAAGAGAGAAAAGCACGATACTCACGGTATGTTCGCAAGAAAATTTGCTAGAAATGTGAAAGAAGATGGTGTCTTCCCCTGCAATCATATAGGAAACACCGTAGCCATCATCTGCCACCTGGAGGAGAAAAAAAAACAGGACATCAATTGCTTTAGACACTTCACGTTTGAGTGACTGAAGTGAATGCAACTCTATGCCAATATAAACCAGGAACTGAGATGGACAATCTATGGCCCATTAGCCTTGTGAGACTTGCTGTGGTTTTGCGTTCATTCTTTTGGCATCTGCACCGTTAAATTCTTGATTCATTTTTGTCATTATTTGGGATGATTGTTGTTTTGTTTTTCACTTATTTTTTTCTTATAATTGTGATTATCGTCATTAATATCATCCTGATCAAAACTTACAGGACCAAATCCGCCACCAGCACAAATCCTGTCTGGATGTCTGCTCAAGTCTAGCCTGTCTGTCTGTTGGTGAGGTGTCTGGAAAGAAAAACCATAGAAAACATCTTTAATTATACTTTCTTCCTTCAATACAAAGAGAGTGCAAACGGAATAAAATAATTTAACCCCTTCACTGCTAAACAAAAGTGAACGCCGTGTGCTAAAACAATGTAGCTGGGTCCTTCAGTTCTGGGGGGTATGTGTTGAAACAGGTACGTCAACAGAGCAGCACATGCGTGAATTAAATCATGACGTAACAGATACATCAACAGAGTACACGTGTGAATAAAAACATGACATACCAGGTAGATCATCATAGCACACGCGTGAATTAAAACATGACCTACCAAGTACATCAACAGAGCACACGCATGCATCAAAACATGACCTACCAGGTACATCAACAGAGCACACGCGTGCATTAAAACATGACCTACCAGGTACATCAACAGAGCACACATGTGTATTAAAACATGACCGTAAAGCACCTTGAGGCCTGGGCATTGGGTGCAATGTAACAAGTATTTATAGTCTATGTAGAAACTTCAACAATACGTTCCAACATCCCTGTACTTTTCTATCTTCTTATAATGACAATATTCATAAATAACTACAGTCACTCCGATGTGCACAAACATTTGTTTATTTTTATTTTCATCAAAAATCAAAATGAACAA
>JASKDV010174683.1:0-13248 GCA_032466395.1 Aegires albopunctatus | reverse complement strand
AATAATAATAATAATAATAATAATAATAATAATAATAATAATAATAATAATAATAATAATAATAATAATGATAATATGGCTGGGTCATTGAAGCACGGCGTATTTGGCCGGGGCGGGGGTTTTGATCTAGGTTTATGTTACTCGAATATGCTAAATTCATAATGGAACATTGAATTTGTAATACATGTATTACCTTCAAAACTGTCCATTCCTTTATCACTTAGAAGTATCTTTTGAAAGACATTCAGGTGTCTAGATAGAAGACATGGGAAGAACTCTTTTAAGATTTAAGTCTAGAAAAAGCAAAGCATCTTAATTTAAGCTTTACGATTTCTGTGTAATAACATCCACTAAACTATGATATAATATCCGCTTTATAATAAATATCCTCTTCGTGGTATACCCTTTACTCTAAATCAGCTATAAAATTGGAACATGTGCCAATTCTGTAGAAATTAAATTCAGCTTTATTTTTGAAGAAGACATATCAAAACTGTGATCTCAATACCCCCATGAAGGAATGATTGTTTTGTAACATGTTAAGTTAAACAATTAACCTCGTACTGAAACTATTTTCTAGATGACATAGTGAAAGACGATTATCTTGACGATGGCATGAGGGACATTTTTTTGATGGAGTTGATGGAAAATCGTTATTAATGACATCACGATGGAAACATGTTATTCGTGACGTCAAGGGAGAAACATATCATCGATGACTTCATGAGGTTAACATGCCATCGATGACGTCATAACGACGGAAGGACTTTCTTGACCATGTCTTCCCTGTAAGGTACAAACGTGCCCTCCAAAGAAGCAATTGTATCCCTCCTTTTCCTATCTTTCTCCTGAATGACTCGTTGAATGTCACGTTTGGCCTTGCGGTTTTCTTTGTCTCCAATCATCAGCTCTCTGAAAGAAAGGGAGTATGTATATGTTATGAACCTATGTATGGTTGTACAAACGTATATGTACATATTATATACGTGTACATAGGTCTAGGGATACGCAAAAAAAAAAATTGTTGATGAAGGAAGTAAAATAAAGATAGGTTTATTGTCCACATCTTCGCTCAGGCGCAGGCTCAAAGACTTTAAATTCGTAATTCACACGGTAGGCCATTTCACCGAAGTACCTTCTCAACTCCAGGGTTTATCAAGGCTCTCCTGTTAACATACAGACACGATCTTTCATCGCCTATAACAATAAGTCTACTTTTTCACATCTGAGTACGGTGAGGAAAATACATATTATACTACTCAAAAAAAGTGAGTGAGTAAAAACTAATTCACGCGACGAAACCATGATCTGTGATTATTTTTCAGTGAGTTTGTCTGGTCGAAAGGGTATTTGTAGCCGAGTTTTTCTGCATTTTTCAACCATGCCTTAAAGATGCCGTTTGGGTACCGTTGACCAAGGAAGACCGTTGACCAAGGAAGAACGCTGGCCTGGCTCCATAATGAAGTTCCGATCCGTGAAATGGCAAGACGACTTGGAGAAAGCCAATCAGTCATTATTAGGGTCAGACATCGAGTTGCTGCCATTGAAAATATGGACGAGTGGAGGCAGTACGGACGGTCATATGTATCTTTACAACGTGGTCTTTAACTTTTTTTGAGTAGTATATATTTTATCATTTGAGACTTTTCCAAGGACTCAACGTCAGATTAAGGGCCAGCTCTTATAGAATTCATAGCCTTTCGACTGCAAGCCGATTACGGCTATTGTTTAGGATGATATAGCTGGTAATGTTTATATTAATAGATGAAAAAGATGATTGTTGATAATTTTAATTAAAATGAAAGTAAGTTTATGACGCATATACGTTCACTGATAATGGTCATCATGTTGTATTGGCGAAAATAACAATGATAATTATGGTTCATGTAATTGATAGAGATAACAACTATTTTAAATTATGGCCCTGTCTATTATTCATTCAGCCGCTGTCATCAATATTTTTCCTCAGAGTAGGAATCGTCACTCACCTATAATCGATTTCTCCATCACCGTCCATGTCTAATCGAGACACTAAGATATCTAGCTGTTGTTCCGTGATGGGTATTCCGGTTTTCTGAAATTCAAATAAATTCCATTCATAACAATTAATTAAATTCGATATAATTTCTATACAAATTATGACATCGAAAAGCACAACATTAAATGTGTACAAACGTAGTTTACAATGAATAATCTAAAGCAGATGTATAATGTATAAAATCGCAATTTTCGTTACCTTTAATTTTAATAATATTTAGATAACCTAATCCCATATCCACATTCCAATTCATACTCATGCACACAAACACACCCATTCTCCATAAAACAAAATCACACATCAAATGGACACAACAATAAATACATACAAACGCCCACAATTTATCTACTTTGAAAAGTCTAACCAATTAATACAGAGTTGTTAAATGTGTTCTTATCACGCCATCTACAGGGGACCGTACCCTAATTCCCGTCTTGAATTCGTCATACGAAATACTCATGCTGCCATCTTTATCAAAGCGTTTCAATAAATCTATCATGCGATATCCAGCCTGGCTAACCCATTCTTTTAGTTTAGTCATAGGATCTGAAAGAGAATAATTATAATATAATTAGAAATTGAAACACACACACACACACACACACACACACACACACACACACATTATATATTAAAAAAAAATAGATACTGCGTATCCCACACCGATTACAACAATACAAAAAAAAAACAATAAAACAAAACAAACCAAAAATCAAAAATACAAAACAAAAACAACAATAAAACCCCCTACTAAAAAAACAAAACAAAAAACAAACTCAGAACAAAAATCATCAAGACAAGAACCGCCCTTAAATAAATTGACCCTAAACTGACAAATCCCAACAAAAAACCGATCCAAAAATCCCCAACCAACAACAAATGAAAAACCTACAAACAAAAAATCAAAGCAAACCCTAACGCCCACTTCCTTAAATGACCACAACAAAAAACAAGAACTTCCAATCAAATCCTTAGTCCCCGTCCCCCTCCCACCTTCCCCACCATTCCAAAAAACAACAACAAAACAATACAAAAACAAAAACAGAAAAAACAACACTAAAAAAACAACAACAACAAAGTAAAAACAAAAACGAAAAGGCATACTACAGAGAAACAATGTTTTCAAGGCTTTCAATGTAAATCCTCATGTTCTCAAAATCACTACACTTGATATGACGCTTTAAATCTTTTAGGTTGACTTTAACACCAGGTTACATCTTGAGAAAAGAATGAAGAAAGGAGCGAACATCTATCTAATATTATAAAGGAGAACTGTTGAAAATAGGCCATGATGGTTGGTCGAGAGCGTAGCAATAGTTTATTATGATTGGTCGAGAAAGTAGCAATAATCGATTATGAATCGTGTCGGCCGCAAATCTTCAAGACATTCTCAGTTAGTTGTACTCATTTTTTTTAATTAACCGAATGTTTATTTTATTTAACTGATGCTTGAATGTGCATTTTCATTTATTTATGTTTCGTGCATCGAACGGGATATCATGCTTGTAATATCATAAATAATCATGGTTGATGATTATCATAATCGCTACTGCCATTATAATATCGTATACTGTATTGATTGATAACTTTATATTCTGTTCTCTGCCTACATCATTTTACATGTACTACGATATTGTTGTTTGATGTAAATGTTTAACTGGGGCAAAAGAGCGTGACGAATTTTACGTCGGTATAAACCAGACTAGAAGATGAGGGAAATGTATGTGGCTTGTTTACTACGAGTACTATTGTCATTATTTTTCATAATTTATGTAGCATTGTATACGTAGAAATATTTTTAATTTTGTGTAAATATATATAATTTATCTTGTCTTATTTTATAACGATAGACAACTCTACCCTGTACTCAAAAGTTAGCCCCACGAGCGAGGGAATGATGGATTGTAAGGTTTCAAGTTGTTATGGTCATATCGGAACCATTTATTCTTCTGGCCTTCGTGGCATCTTGTTTGACATAACTGTCTCTCTACGTTTAACCATGGTAAATAAATCATGAATTCTTTCTCAATTTCAAAAACCAATTAGGATAGACCGTTTCAACAACCTACTGACCTCTAAGGAATGAGTCCATGGGATTGTGTTCTTTCTGTTTGACAAATGTGTATCCTACACCTCCATGTAACACTTGTAGACCTCTTTCACGTTTGAGTTTTTCCTCCAGTTCTTTGAAGTGGTCATCTACTATCGTACTCTGGGAATGGCAGTGGGAACATTAATTGTTGTTATTATCAATGTATTATTATGGGTAATAATCATAGTTATAATGAGAAAATGTAGTGATTAAAATGATGAAATTCTAAGTTTGTTCTCTAGCACTTTGAACTGGTTATCTACCATTGTCTGAGGATGGCAAAAGGGAAAGTTATTACTAATAGTAATAGATTAGATGGAGAGACAGGTTCTCTATTAAGGAAGCGTGGAGACGAACAGGAGCGGACCCCAGGAGCGGAGCATATGACGAACCAACAATGCAGGGACTACTTATAAGATATTTAAGATACGCTGACGATACATGTACTGCACTTCTATCCACAGCAGCTAAAGGGCTTGAAAACCTCATTAAGTCTGTAAAAGAACACAGTGCACAAAAAGGTCTAAACCTTAATGTCAAAAAGACCAAACTCATGAACACGAACAAGTGCAAAAAAGAGGCCATCTTAAAAAAAATTGGCGTAGAAGAAATAGAAAGGATCAACAGTTTTGAATACCTTGGAGTCAGGAAAGAAGCAAATGGTAAAACTACTCCAGAAATATGAAGAAGAGTAGCAATGTCAACATCAAAATTGAAAAAGATGACAAACATTTGGAAAGGGCAATGCATAGGCACTAAGATGTGGATTATAAAAAGTATAGTTTTCCCTACAGCAACATATGGATGTGAGACATGGACCATCAACGAAAAAGACAGCACAAAGATCAGAACATTCGAGATTAAATGCTGTAGAAAAATCCTTAGATTTCCATGGACAGAGAAAGTATCAAGCGAAGAGGGTGCCGTTGGATACGTTGGACACACCAAACGACATGAATCACTAGAAAAACATATATTGGAAGCGAAAGTGGAAGGCAAAAGAGAAAGAGGAAGACAAACGATAAGATGGAAACAAGACATACAGGACTGGCTGGGAATGACAACAACACAAGCAAGCCGACTAGCAAGAAATCGTTCGATATTTCGCCAGAAAGTTCGAGAAGCAACGTCCTACAAAGGATCAGCTGACCAGAGAGAGGAGACGAACAAAATAGAATGCTGTTAAGAATGAAATTGAAAGGAGAAAGTGGCAATGATGGAATACACTCCAAGAAAGCAAGACAATACTATTACAAAGAAGAAGCCGGCTTGAAAACCACAAGAAAAGAGATCAAGGGGTAGGCCACGAGGGTCCTGGAGAATAGTAAAGGAGAATGATGTTCTGAAAAGTGGAAGGGGCACGGTATACTGTCAAGAAGCTGGCCCAGGATATGGAGGAATGGAAACTGTTTTGTCCGTCATCCACACTTTGATCCAGGTTTAGAAAGACTATGATGACTATTATTATTACTATTACTATGGTGATGGTTGTAGTGATGTGCGGAACATCGAACCTAATAAAAGCGAACGATTGCAATAGCCCATTCTGATCTTTATGATTGGTCGAGAAAGTTGGTATCGATAGAGATGATGTATCGGATCGGTCGCAAATTTTCCAGCCTAAAAGACTGAAAAAAAAGTGTTCAAAACGTCGAGAGACATTTTGCACAACTGCATTATAAGATTTAATAATCTCTAAAATATCGTGCAAATAATTTCGGCAATCATGCCACCAAAAAAAGAAAAAAAAAAAAAAAAAGAAAAAAAAAAAAAAAAATAAAAATAAAAGATTTTTTTCATACGAAGAAACAATCTCCTTTTACCTCTATAAATCTAGCCGAAGCATTATACATCTTAACATGGCAATCCGATGTATACAAATCTCATTTCTCTTTTTTACTTTTCATCTTTGTTTTTCATTTATAAACAATTTCATTCAACCGCGCGGGTTGAGGATACAGGCGCGTTAATTACAAGATTGAATGGTGAAAGATAGGGGAGAAGACTCTATTGCTATGTTGTTGGTAAGCAAGACGGCTGCTAGACCTGCACGCCTGCTTTCTTAATATCTTGTAAATAGAAACGTATGAACATAGAACACTTCAATGGTGACGATGATGGTGATAAAGTTTAAAAAGAAGGGGTGTTGCAAAGTCTTACCCCCAAATTGAGAAGTTTTAAATTGGAAGACTCGTTTTTATCCACAGCAGTCAGAATCTGCAATGCCCCGTCATCCGGGATGAAATTATTAGATATCTGTGGAAAGAAATAATAAGAACTGAGACATCCACATCAGTCTCCTCGTTATCATTATTATTTGATTATCAATATAATTATCATCATCATCATCCTAATCATCATCGAATTATCGTTGTTCTTCTCCTTCCTCACCTCATTATCATCACCATCACATAATCAACATTATAAATTCCTTCATCATCATCATCATCATTGCCAAGAGGAACGTTAAATCAACAACGGTAGTCACGAAACTCAAGCTAGATTTATATCAATGTACGATACAATACAATATGCAATATCAGGTTAAGGGCTAAATAGGCTGAATAATATTTAAATACCCCGATGAAGTCATTAAATATAATACACACAACAGAGTTTAAATATCAAATATCATAAATAAACACGATGTCATGGAGCTCCCCATCCACAGCGTTCTTAAAAGAATTTATATTTTTCGAGCACTTACCATAAATGATAAAAGTTACTCGTTACATATTTAATGTACCATAAAGATAACAGATTCTCGTTACATATTTGAAAGTTCAATAAATAGTAATGACTTACATCCATAAACTCTAAGTAGTCATTGTGATGCAATCCGTGCGCTATGCTTTCCGCAGATTCTTTGGGTAAGCGGCAATAACTCGTGTCCAACCGTAGGAGTTTACGATTTACTTGAATGGCTTCCCCTAGCTTCAGGCCTCCTTCCAACCCAAAGCCATTCATGGCCACCGAGAACTCTTCCAGGCCAACATTTTCCTATGAAACGGGAATTTATAATAATATACGTGGGATCAATTCATAAAATGCGTTTAGTGATAACGTTGTTACGTTCCTGCATGCTTTTCGTTTACTCAGGGGTTAAAGTTAAAGCCTTTAGCAATCAATACACTGCTTTGTATGTTCGATTCCCGCTGGAGCTTGGTCCTACGTTGAGTCTCTGGGAAAGTCTCTTTACACGTATTTTCCTCAGCGCTCTCAGGCTCTTTATACTGGCACTCATTTTCTCTGGTTGACAGAAGCACAGAGTATAAAGGACAAACTGGCTGACAATTATCCATGATAAGATTTTCTGACGAAGGAAATAGAAAAAAATAAAAATAATTAAAATACCCCTCATTCATCCCAGAAGGGAAATTTGTCTTTCGGTATTTACCGTCAACCGAACGTCAGCCGTAAGAACTGTGCCACAATCGTTGGCTATTCATGTAAATGACTTTGCCCAAGAGTTGAACAAGGTGTCTCCAATGAGATTCGAACCCACAACCTTTCGAATGCGAGTCCAACGGCTTAACCGTTCTGCCACCGTGCCACATAGTTGTACTATATTAACGACACATTATCCATCCGACAGTATAACTGAGAATGTGAGATGAATAATACCGGTACAAATTTCTTACCTAAGGACACAATCGTCTCCAATATTACCAGCAGTTATCGAAAAGATATTGAGCATAGCGTTAACAGAGCCGATTGATGTCGATGAAGGAGTTGCTGCTGGAGTTTTCTCTTGTTTTAACCGTGTTAATCATTAGGCTACTTGTTGAGCCCGGCTTATTTCGAATAAACACCGCAGGCCAACCGCTAAGCTTACATTGAATTTCATTGTGTTAAATATAAGAAACCATTATGAATCTACGATCATATACCTTTAGACCCACTGCCAGTTGAATACAGCCTTTACATTGGAAACGATTCCAGCTAAGATCTAGGAATTGGAGAGTTTCGTTTTCAGTGAGGGCTTCTTTGAAGAAATGTGCTGATTTGTCTTCGAATTTGTTGTGCCGGAGGTTGAGAGACTTGAGATTGCCATTTTTCTGTGTGGAAAACACAAATATTATGTATTCGATTCAAATATTATGTATTCGATTTTATTACCTTTTCATTTGTTGAGAACCGCAAAGGAGATGGGAAATGTATCCGAATTATAATAATATGTTTTTAGCTTGTCTATTTTGGATTCCACATTTCCACAACTTTGGTATCTCAGGGTTATCCAAGACTGCCTTATAAACAGCGAAGGGTTCTTTTACATGCATATCACACACAGGACCGCCTAGATTATAGTCCCTCTCCGATAGGACTTGGCACTCTTTAACCTTGTATCTTAAGGATAGGGAGCGGAAGAAAATACGAAAAACTAGAATTCAATTTTAAGCCTGCATGGGTTTGAACAATGGCCCTTTAGCTTGGCAGGCGAACGTCTTATCCACTGAGCTATCTGCTCTCATCTAGGCGATGTTAGTGTCCTTGATAGATTTGTAATATCTACTTATATTTAAATGGGAACGAACTAACCTAAATCAAAGATACAAATTGATAAATTAATAAAAAAGATAATATAAAAACAACTAGATAAATAAATGAGTAAGAATTAGATACACAGATTAAAGATATAGATGAATGAATGAATGAATGAATGAATGAATTACGGAAATTAATCGATTGATTATTCAATATATATGTTACGCTTAATAAGAATAATTGCCTTATGTGAACATTAAAGAAAATGTTTGCCCAATGTGCAGATTAATTGCCCATTGTTTAAATTAGGCAAAATGCCTGCCTCATGTTCACATTCAGCTAGACTTTCAGATTAGGCAAGGTCATTTTGCCTAATATGAACAAAATGGAAAACTGGTCACTAATTACTGCATTGGTCGCATTGCTGCAACACTGCAGAAGAACTTGAGACATTTTTAGCAGAAGATGAGACAGGAACAGATACATCAGTTATGGAGGCTGTATCCACGACAGCAGAGATAGATGAAGAAAAGCACCAGCAACAGAATATGAGACAGGAACAGATACAGAAGATATGGAGGCTGTATCCACGACAGCAGAGATAGCGGAAGAAGCAGAGACACGGATTGAATGTTTTCATGAGATCCGTGCTAGAGCTGATAAAGGGCAGTCCAAGACAGCAGATAGAATGGCATGTTGTGGAAAACACTTGCTTATGCCATTTCTTGTTGTGCAGTGTGCAACGCTGAGGGTCCCAGACTTGGATCGTGGCCTATCTGATCAAAAAAATCTTTTGATGTTCGTCTTGAATGAACATGACGGGCTGTACACTGTAGGCTGCCACGAGGGAATTCTGGGAGCAAACTTTATAGCAGCTGACCAAAGTACTTCAGATCAGCTTTTGATTAAACCAGAAGGGGTTCCTGATGTGAGAATTGCAACAGCAAAAGCTGCAAGTTGTCAAGTGTTCGTGAAATGTCAATGCAAAACACAATATAAGTCGGTAAGGTGCAGCTACACGAGAAATAACATGAAGTAATATTATTTTATTAAAAGATTTTCATTGACTACCAAACAATTTGATGGTTGTGCTTGTATGATTTCTATGTGAGTTTATTTAAATTAAAAGTTTAATAACTTCATTGTAACAAAATTAAAGATTGTTCTTCTTAAATTCTTTAATAAAAGACTTAGAACTTACGTACTTCATAGTGTGTTCAATAATTATACTCTCTAGCAATAATGTGCAGGATGTTAACGTTAGTTATCATTAGCTGATGACGTCTGTTCATATAGGGAACCTTTCACATTGGGCAAAATGGCGCTGCATAATGTGAACATTAAGCAATCTTTTGCCTAATGTTGACATTAATTTACATTAGGCAAGCCATTTTGCCCATTGTGCACATCAGGCATTAGGTAATTATTCCCACTGAGCCTAACAGATATAACGAATACATAATTATAGATACAAAATATAAATCAATACCTAGATTAAAATTAATTATACAGTAAAAATAAATGAATGAATCTATTAGGCTATTTAACAAATATAAAATCAATTAATCAATAAACGTATTTATCAATCAACCAATAAGTCGATGAATGAAAATTGTGATAGCTAAGCCTACATTATGGTAAATGTCAACATTCACCCTTGCGCGGTCTAGATCAGCGTTTGATTATACATTTATTCTTTCTTTCCTTGAGTTTTAATAATATCCTCGTTTTTCTTTATCATTTATTAAAGATCAATCAATCGTTACCATGAGTTCACCAAATTTCCACCCAAACATACTGTAAAAGTAAAATGGTTCAAGATGAAATTGATTCGTGTTCGACGAATGGAAATTGATTCGAAACCAAGCCCAAATTAAAAAAAGAAAAGAAAAAAATAATAATTGAAAATTCAATGTAGCTAATGGGTACAGCTTTTCAAAAGGAAACATTTTCATCATGCAAATGTATTTTCAATAACAAAGAAGATCTGTTGTTCTCCCACCATAATGTTCAGTAGAGTACAAAGAGAAAGTCTAATAATGTATCATGTTACACATTTCTAAACCCGTTCATGTCTACTGGTCCTTGAAATCGATCCACTGACGCCCGCCACTTGGCACCGTGATGTTGAAACATTAAGAAAGGATTTGTATATTGCCTTTTCCAGTGCAATGAACAATTTCGTATTTTTGTTACGAAATCCTGTATATTTTAGGAATCACACTCACTCATTCACTCATTCACTCATCTCTTGACCGTCGTCGTTGGAGGATCTGAGGGCAGATGAGGTTGACAGTTTTCTCCATGCAATATCGACACGGACTGTTGAATTGACATCTTGGTGTCTGGAGACATCAAATTCAATTGCCGGATGTTGTCGGGCGAACTCGTAATTTAAGGAATCCCAGCAGTTTAGTGGCAAGAAGAATCACTTTACTTTTGCTCCATTAATCTGCTTTTTACACGAGTAATGAGTTTGACTATTATTGTTAATAAATTGGTTGAGCCGTGGTTGAGAGGTAAGCGGTGTGTCTTGTAATCGATAAAACTGTGAGTTCGACACCCGCTGGTGCTTGGTCCGACGTTGTCCATGGGAAAAAAACGCTTTATACGGATGTATTGGTGTAAAGTGTGTGAATCTACTTTGGAGGGGGGATAGAGACTATAAACCCTTTTTCGTCTTCATTACCAGATAGAAATTGTAGATATTGAATAAATACAATAAATAGTTTTTCTTTCGGGTCTATTATAAAGAGTGACTGGATTATCCCAGGCATTACCGATATTATAGTCCGTCTCCGATAGGATTTGGCACTCTTTATCCTAGCAACTTAAGGATAGGGGGCAGAAAGAAACCCGAAAAATAAAATTGGATTTCAAATTCAAGCCTGCACGGGTTTCAACCAGGGAGCGCCTTAACCACTGAGCTATCTGCTCCCCCTATTATACTATGAAGACAGGGAGACCGTGAGACTAATAGCGATAGCAGACATAAAGAATCGAAATAGGAAGAAAGACAGTCTTAAAAAGACAAACAGATACTCTGAGAAAGATACAAGCAATCAGGTGGTGCAAATGGCATTTTTGCTGACCCTATTCAATTTTTAACCAATTTGAATGAAACTTTACCCTTGAATTCATTTTCTTAATATTTTGAACAGAAACTTAGAATGTGGTGTACCTTTTGGTGTTGTAATGTTATGTTGTTTAAATCACGATAAATTTTGTCTTTGAAGTCAGATCAATTCAGCCATATTTATCTTTTAGCTTAAACGAAAATATTGTGTATTTCATTATTGGCTCTGTTGTTTTGATGTATGGGAATATCTCATTGCTTTAATCTCTTTTTTCTTAAGATTTAAGAAGGGCCTAAGCCCAAACTTACTCAGATCCGACCAATGAAATTCCATTAATTAAATGACGTCAAAAGCGTAACTTCAACTATATGTCAGGAAAAGGGCTTGACTAAGCTTTCATCAAAACCGTGAAAGCGCAAAGCGTGTCAATTTTATGAACGGTAACACCATTGAAACTAAATGCTATTTCGATCTGAATCAAAGTATTAAATTCCGTTAAAACCGGACAGGTGCCTATAAATAGTTTAGACTGGGGGCGGATCTTTTTGATATATTAAATTATTCATGACCAAGCTCTGGTTCATTTAGTACTTACCGAACGGAACCATTTATATCTACTATTTACCACGTTGTGCGAACAATATCACAAAGGTCTAGGCCTATTATTGAAATTGATTCCTGTCATTTCAAACTCTTCGTTTTGTACTTATCTAGTCGAACATTTTAATGTTTATTGCGTTACACATTTACCATAAAATATCTAGTTATTAAAGAGTTCTTGGTGCGAATGCCTGTTTTTACAATCCATTTCTAACATGATAATAAAAATCAAACATAAAAAAGGGATGTGTGTAACCTTTACCTTTGACGTTGGTATCATAAACAACCAACAAAATAGCAGAAGTCTTTCCCGCATAATATTCCTGCCAATTCTGTTTGTAAATGTTGTAATATCATCAAAAGAATTTGACTTTTCTGCACTATATCAAACCAGCTTTATGTGCCTATTACATGTATAATAAAGCAGCACAAACCCTATCGTGTGCACATTAAAACAAGTCAAAATTACCATAAATTTTATAAATGACCTTCTTCTTCTCTTCATTTAGAATTGTTAAATTATTGAAAATAAAGATACGTGGTTTTTGTTTTCGTTAAGGGCTATTATCCTCGACGTGTTTTGTAAATCCTTTACCAAATTCAACTCAACGTATTTTATTGAAACCTTGAAAATGTTTAAAGGAGGCCTGGTCTTCATTCACGGCCTACCCATAAAGTAAGAATGAGTGAAAAGACTTGAATGTAGAGAAACTCAATGGTATACAATTTGTGTGATTTTGCACTATTGGTGGTGAATCAAAGTACAGTAAGACTTAAAAGGCAGTCAAAGCAATAACAACATGTGAATAAGTGGAGTAATTGAAAAGATTTGTTTAAACTTTGTTTTCTTCGCTTTATAGAGGTGGAGGTCAGAAAATGGTTTAATATAAAAACAAACCGGGATCTCTCTCTCTCTCTCTCTCTCTCTCTCTCTCTCTCTCTCTCTCTCTCTCTCT
>JASKDV010174672.1:0-13248 GCA_032466395.1 Aegires albopunctatus | reverse complement strand
GCTGCCAGTCTTGTCCTATGTGTTCTGTGTTGCTGTCGGTCAGGGGAGTATAATTGTCATTGTAAAGCGCCTTGAGCCCAGCTATGCTCTGGATATGTGCGCTATATAAGAACAACTTTTACTTTTATGCATCCTTAAATCTATGTATAATCAATTTTAACTTTCAATCAAGATAGAAATATAATCTAAGTTTAACTTTATTTACTTATATACTTGTTGTCTTAATCATTACCTGTATAATCATTTATTTACTACTACCACTCATAGGGATGCATGATGCAAAATGTACAATATATTAATATAGAGAAATGTAAATCGATACACACGATTATTAAGAAAAGTCCTGAATGCCTTTATCTTTGTCTTACTGTCTTTTATACTTTATTTCATATTTCTGGTGTGAACGAAACGATGTGCCTTTTATGGACAAAAAAGCATATATTCAATTGAATTGAATTGAAATGAAATTTAATTTAATTTACTGGATTATACACACAAGGAATTTCAAAGGTTGGAAAAAATATATTCTAAAGTTAAGCAATACATCAGATATCATCTAAGATGAATTAAAAATGTATGAGTTTGAATGAAACTCCAAAGAAAGTAAACAAAGATATATATGAAGGTAGGAAAAAATTTGATCATATTATTATATGCGGTCATTGAACCTTAAGATAAAATTCATGCTTTATTTTCCCAATACTCTCTTTTGACTACAAATGTTCATAATTTCCTCCTAGAGCTTACTCACATTCATCTTTGGCAGTCCTCTTCTTGGTGACCTTGCTCTCAAATTTTCCCTCGTTGGTCAAGGCGGTCACCACAAAGGAATATTCCGTATCAGGGGTCAGTCGACGCATACCTACACTTAAGTCTGTGCCTGCCAAGAAAATATGAAAGAAAAAGTTAATGTCTTTTAATAATACTCTAGCAAGTATTCGATTCTATGGAAAAAAATATGTTCCGAATATTACTGAATTATTACTTTATTAACTGTTCACGAAAATACCACACATTTCAAAATAAAGCATTCTTTAAAATTTATGGTGATAAAAAGCAAGAAGATTTCTGGACAAAAAAAAATAAAAAATAGAAAAGACTGAGCAAAACAAGGAAAAAGAAATAGCAAATAAAAACATCCAGGCATTTTTTCTTACATTCCTTTATATTCAATTCAATATCATAAAAGAAATTTTAAAAAACATAAAACAAATAATAATGTTAGTTTGAATTGAACATCAGATAATGAAATATATCACTTCTCTTAAAAATGTAATAACAACTGCTTCAAGATTAAACATTGATAGATTCCTAAAGAGCTGTGCTTTCCTATCTCCGTACCTGAATAAATAATTTTTCCATTCATACTGACATCATAACGTGTGATACGGCCCATAGGCACTTCAGGTGGTTCCCATGACACATGAACTTCGTTACGACCTAAAACTTGTACGTGAGGTTTACTAGGGGCATGGGCTCCTACGAAAATGAAAAGAAGGAATGAGTATATTAACACTGTAATCTAAGTGCCTTTAAACATTTTATGGATTTGTGAGCTTCATGAATCAATTATGAAGATCACCTTTAGGATAATTCAGGAGCTCACTTCTTATTTGATCAAAATAATTTTAATGCATATATATTTACAATTATACTCGGAGTATTTTTTGTAGGCAAAGGGAAAAAAATAAGTTGTATAAAGGCAAGTTCCATTCAAATTGTAGACCAAAATCAAAATGTTTAGCGTTGATTTAACATCTGGAAAAACTTTGGCATTTCAAAAAATTTAATTGTTAATGACTTTCAAACTGCTCGTTACAAAAAAGGAAAAGAAAATTATTGGACGGTTATGCATTTTGATATGAGGCCACTTTTTAATTGACACTCACCAAGTTCAGCTGTAGTTCCTGTAACGGTTGCCCTTTGACCTTTACCCTTCGATGTAGCAGCACACACCTTTAAGAATATTCAATGGGAAAAATTAATTCTTTGCAAAACATTTCTTCAAGTATGATCAGCATTTTGTTATTAGCATACTATTTCATTGCACTATACCAATTCAGTAATATAATGAACAATAATCTCTTAAATTTTAGCTTTGTATTAACCTGAAATGTATGAATCATATCAGAATTGACATAATAAAGGCTTTAATAGCCAAACTCTATTGCTTCATTCTTTATTAAAATCAATGTTGTTATCTTTACCTGCAGATCATAAGAGGTGTGAACACTGAGACCTGAGATGATAGATGATAATTCATAAGTGTGTTCTACCATGGTTTTACCTGGGAAAAAAAGTAAAATAAGACATGTGTGACCGTAGCTTTTTAATAGATACTGACATAGGCTAATTAAGCCACTGGGTGTTTGCAAAAGAGGAATCAAGCTCATTTAGTCTTCAGTCACAACCCTATCAATTGATCCCACAGCATCACGAAACTACGCAACTTGATGGACTCAGGAGAGAGATCATAAATATTGAATATCATTAATGTTTCAATGTTGTGACCTTGATCACTTAAGGGTTGGCCTGACTTAAGTCATCTGACTTCAAATTTATGAATGGAAATAAAAGGATAAAAAGTGTTGACATCAAACTGAATCCTGTCTATAGATAGCGGTATTATATATTAATGGAAGAAGTACATATACAAATCTAAAACAGGCATTTCAATGGGCGTGGGTTTTCTCAATCATCTTCTGTTGATATAAATGATCTAAAAGTTAGTGATCTATGGCATTGTGGTCTAGTGGTAGACATTTGGACTGGTGATCGAAAGGTCCCAGGTTCAAATCCCAGTTGAGCACGATGTTGAGTTCTTGGGAAAGACTCATTACATGCATTTACTCCAGTGTAAAATGGGTACTGGGCTATAAGTAGAGGAATATCTTGTCAGTATGCTAGAGTAAAGTGCCTTTCAATGGGTCGCAGCTCTGTATGTCCCCCTTCCCCGGGAGGTTGAGACAGATTTTGGATTGTAATGACCTACCAGGGAAAATCTGTAAAGTGCATTGAGCACATTTAGTAGAAACGCGCCATATAAAAACACTCTTTTCTTCTTCTTTTTTATAGTTCCTTTTCTGCTACATAGAATAAATGCCTGCTAATAGGTAGGATTAAAAATCATCTTCAAAAAGCTGTTGATATAAAATCATTACCTTGATATACGTAATATCCCTTGGAAATGCCATTTATGCTTGGAGGTGGATCCCAGCCAACTTTCAACTGTGTTATCGTCACGCCTAAAATACGGAAATTCTGTGGTGCTTCTGGTACTGTGAGGGTAAAAAAAGAAGTTGGGGACAAAATTAACAATTATAGAATGTAAAATTAATATCTAAATTAACTCTTTCACTCCTGAGCTAAAATTAAGGAATGGACGGAGGCCTCTGTAAGACACTGAATAGGAATAGTCAGTGACCTTTTTGATTTTGCCATACTGCCATTATTACAGCCCACAAGTATATAGTGTTGCATATCAAAGTAATCAGCAATGATTGGACTTTCAGAAAATAACATCAAACATGACAATAGACTATGTATGTGAAACTGACAGAGTGATATGTTACAGTTGCATTTACGAAACAAAACAAAAAAAAGCAAGGAATTTCATTCAATCAGTGGTAAAAAATATAAAATACTTTCATATGGGCTTGAAATTGTTATGGTTCTATTCAAGTGATGTATATCCATCAGGAAAAAGTATCAGGTGTTCAGAATATACCCTACATAGTTCAGTATGATTGATAATCAAAGCACGTAACTTCACGAAAAAACTAAGTTTGAATGAAACGCTCAATGCTTTGTTTTCATTCTCAATTATCATAATTTGGAATACCCCTCTTGGGCCAAATGACCAGTAATTGAAAGAACGATTATCGTAAAACATCGTACTGTAGGTGTTTCGTGGTTGTTATATGCATTATTTTCTTTATTAGGCCTATAGTACACATAGACCCATCGGCCGCTCTGAGCGGCTGCTTGTCGATCCAGTTAGATTTACCGGCCACTGCCAGCAGCCACTCAGGCTGAAAGAGTTAACACATGAAATATTTTTTATAAATCATTCTGGTGATATGGCATGATGGTCTAGCACCTGACACCTGGCTTGGAGACCAAAGGATGCTGAGTACGATTCCAAGTAGAAGCATGATATTAAAAAAAGTTTAAAAGTTAAAAGTAGAAGCATGATATTAAGGTCTTAAGGAAAGATTCTTTTAAATGTTTTTCCCTTTGACTCAAGTAGACAAGCAATTAGCTGGCTGTAGGCAGAGGTACTTGAGAGATGTACTAATCAAATTTAGACATTAGACTACCCCTTATGCTCCCAAGGTAGTTGCTATTTTGCTGGAGTGACAACAAGACCTGTTAGAGAACCACTGTAAGCATATTAAGTAACTTTAATGGATATTAATCTGTATAAGCAACTCTTTCTTTACCATTATTGTTAATGTCATAATTTTTTTCATGATTTTATATTCTACATCTGCTCAATTGAATACATTTACTTACAATCTTCCTCAGTCGTGACAATCGTTTCGCAACTAAAGGAGCTCTCATCGCCATCAGTGACTGCCCTGACCTTGAACTTGTACGTTGTATGTGGGGTCAAATTGGAAATCTCACATTGGCACTTGGGACCATTGTAAAAACATTTGTTGCCTAGGAAGAGAAGAAATAATTGAAAATCCGTCCTTTATATTGCTGGCAAATATAGTCAAATATAGTCAAGGCAACTTCGTCACCTTGCCTCTAAGAATGTCTCATGAATGTTAACTTATAATATTGAATTAGGATTTGAAATTACAGTTGTACAATGTAGTATGAAACAACCTTAAAGAAAGTAGACAGTGAATGTGCAAAGGAAAGGAACAGATTAAAAAATAATAATAATAATAAATAAATAAAAATCTCTGATGCAGGAGGGAATGGAATCCTATTATTGTTCCATCCGAGAATACTCCCTCATGACAATTTTACATTAAAAATATATGTCTACAATAAATCTTTATGAAAAAATTAAAAAAAACTCTGACTTATTGATATATGTTATGGCCTTAGACTAAAACTAATACTAACAGAAATTGTAGTCAATATTGAAAGGAGTCTAAAGAAGGTGACATGATAGAGAAATCTTTACCTTCAAATAAATGATACCTGACATCAAAACCACTTTTGGTGGTAACCTGGTTCCAACTTGCATGGCACAGGTCAGGTCCTAGCACTAGAAATTGGAGATGATAATAGAAATAGATCCTATACTGCATTAAATAGTTTAAGATAAACAACACTGATTTTATCTTACATAAAAAAAAACAGAAAATATTAATTTACATCAAATATTTGCCTTCTCCTCACCTAGAAATAAATGCAGGATGTTATTATTTACTAGCTGGCCCGTTACAGCTTCGCTTGTAAAATTAGGTGCAGATCACAATCTCTCTCTCATTCTCTCTCCCCCTAATTTGGGCTCCACGTTCAGCAATTGGCTGATATTCAACAAAATAGGCCAAGAACTTATACAAATAATTTTCTTTCTAAATTAAGAAAATTGAAGTCTTTTCAACCCAAAAATGTTTCTGGCCATACACTTACTTGATGATAATGATTAAATAATAGATTGATCTACATCTAGATCTATCTTCATCTAGATATAGATCTAGCTTCTAATAATATGGCTTGTAAAATTAGTGAGAAAAGGGCTTAATAATAATATAATATTTATGCAGTGCGCATTGTCAAAAATTGTGCAGAAATAAAAAGTCACCAATGAACACGTAAAGTGGACGGTGTTAAAAGGAATAGCCTAGGTCTAAACTTTTAAATATGGCTCTTTTTTTGGTGGAATTATGGAAAGAAAATCATTCGTTATTAGTCAACAAATGACTTCATTAGAAAAAAAAAATCTGTCTTGAAGACAATCGGGATGATTTGCATCTTCAGTGAGAGTCTCATGACCGAGACTTCTCTGGTCTAGCCAGTAGGCATGACACAGACATACAAAGACTTAATTTATACTTAGATTTATACTAAAATGCATTAATTAGTATGACAACCATTCTGAACTTTCAAATGAGAACAAGCATTAAATATTCACATAAAATAGTATATTATATCAAGACATAACCGTACAAATGATACATAACATTTGCGGATGTGAATTATATGAAATTATGACAAAATTAATTACTTCTCAATTACTATAAAATTATAATAGGGAAGGCTTTATAAATTGAGTAATTTTTCTAAAGTTGTTGGAAGATTCAAAGGTTTGCTGATGGCCAAAGGATAGAAGGAATAATGTAAAAAGCCTATAATCCACTGCATTAGGTGTTATTTAAAAGCCATTTAAATTTCATGACTCACCCTTGGAAAATTCAATTAAAATGTTCAACCATTTTTGGTTTTCTGATTTTGTTGTTATTTTTGTCATTTATAATTACCTGAAACTGTAGGAGCATCAGGTGATTCCAATCGTTTTAAAATCTCTAGTGTTATCACGACTTCTTCTTTGAGGTCCGGATTTGCATTATTCATTTGTTCTATTTTCTGTAAAGGGGAAAGAAAATAGATATTGATAACTGACTTATACTGAATGACAATTTTTTTTTTTTTGTCCTTCTTTTATTATGCCTTTTTATTCTTTTAAGAAACTGTAATAAACAAAATGTTGACACAATTAATATCATCGCATGGTTTGATTATATTTGACATTGATGAAAACCCAAAAGAAATTTGGAATAAAGTAATAAAACTATATAAATCCTATGATAAAGCAAATACATCAGATGAATCATCAGTTGAAATGAATGGGAAAAAATATGGATTTTTTAATTTTTTTTTATTTCCAGGGGTTGTTGAATATCTTTTTTTAGAATAATTTAAAACCTCAATGAAAGATTACAAACTTTTAAAGCATTAGTGACTTCAGAGAATTCCCTAAGTCGTAAGCACCCTTTTGGTTGACTAGCTAAAGTTCTCAGTGTCCTGGTGAAGAAATACAAGAAAACATATGAAAAGACTTGAATGTAAAGATCATAATCCTTTAAAGCAATAAATTATCAAAATGATTTATGATATTTACATAAACAACCATCAAACCCTCAATTCCTCTCAAATTAATTGCTCTACAATATTCCCTTCTTCTGAAACTCTGTAAAAAAGAAAAGGGCAAATTGTCCTCACAAATAGATTAAAAATAGATCCATCACAGTCATAACATACAATCTGAACTCATATAGGGCATTTAATTGTGGGCATTTGTTTGTTAACAAAGCATCATATTTTTGTCATAAGATAGGATTTATATCTCACATCAGTGTTATATTTTTTCATTAAAGTACTACAAAGCAATTGTAGCATCCATTTTGAAATTGTTTAATCATTACCATATGTAACTATGTTTTGAAATATGATGGCCATGTTGTTTATTCCATCTAGTATACTTTGTTGTTCCTTAGAAAGAATGATGTCCGAAAAGAGGCATTGACTTACATGGCAGCAAACCACCCAGTCTCACAGTCTTCAGCACTCAGCAGATGTGAAAGAGTTCTTAGAACTTCATCTGAGTGGGTGTTGTGAAGCAAGCGTCCGTGACCTTCCAGATTGGTTGCTAGGCAACTGAGTGCAAAACAGGCATTTTTGCTGGCTCCCGTGTCTTCGCAGCTCAGCATTTTGGCAAGAGAGGAAATCTGTGAAGGCAGGAGGGGGAATAATGTATAACGAAAAATGTTGAGAATAAGGTGGAACCTGGAGGAGATATACAAGTTTGGCACATCTTACATTAAAAGTTGTTTATATAATTAAAAAAGGCTTATTGACAATGAAAAAATACATTTTGTACCATTTTTTCGGAATCAGGAAGGCTCAGTAAGCGTTGTCTGCCAGAATCCATATCACAAAGACGTCCAATAGCAAAAGCAGCATTCATGCCACGACCTGATAAAGAGGGAAATCAAAGAGATTGAAAAGAATTTTAAAACAGTCAAATGATCTAGTAAATGGCATTGTTGGTTTCACATAAATAAGACCACAGGTTTTTCATTGGTAAGGAATTGTTTTGAGGTACAAAGATAATATATTCTTCATCAATTTTCATCAAACCAAGGTTAGCAAAATATTGTTTTATCAAAGGCATTTTACAATTTGTTAATTCATTCTAAACCATTGTTAAATGGCCTCATTTCATATTCATAAACTAACCAAATCAACTGAATATTGAATTAGGTAATGACATATTCTATGAAAAAAATAGTCTTTTTTCACTGCAGGATGATACAACAAGCACGAAATATCTTCTACTTCATCCAAATACTCTAAGATTTTTTGGTCATGTAGAAGAGAGCTATCTGTATACATAATGCCCTTTAATTTTTATTATCAATTTTCTAGTGATCATTTATTGCTAATTGGTGAGGTTTTATATTGTGCATGTATTCTTGAAATTTGTGTATGTATAAGAAAGGGACAAAAAATCCAAATGAAACCATGCATATTCAAAAGAAAAGGAAGTTGTAAAAAAAGTTTTTTAAAGTATAAAAACTGCGATCCAACCCAAAATCAAATCAAAGGAAAATAGACCACTCGTTACAAAATTACAACTAAAAATGAGATAGGCTTACTCCAGCCTGACCTTGGGTAGCTTGATATCAAATGGGATCAACTTTATTTCATGTCGGCTAATGTAGTTCTAAATAAGCCACTTGCTGCATTGTTGTTTTATAATGAAGTTGTATTTGCATGGTTAATTGATCTGGCTTATAAAGCAACAAAGCTTAATTACCCAATCTGTACGCTATGAAGTATTGTTTTGCTGTGTGAGCCAGACCTGCGTACTGAATGGATACTAATAAGAACCAAATGGGACTGACAGACAAGTTTCGGGCGTTCTATTAGCTTAACTTAAACTTTAATCTAGACAAGAATAATGATATAAGCCAGCAGACATGCAATGCCAAAGCTTGATGAAAATGATCCACGAGAGGTGCTTGATGAAAAGTAGCATGGTAGAGGATGAAATAAAAAGTAATAAGATTAATGAATAATAAGCTGAAATGATAAAGGAATCAAAATTTCGGCTAACAAACAAATTGGATTGAAAAAGCATAATAAGTGAATGTATCACTCCTTAATTTTTCATTTTCTTTGACCATTGAAGGCATAAATTGTAAAATTACATCAACCATTTAAAATATTTACCAAAATTTTCATACCATAAGATTGGAAAAAGATAAAATTAAAAGAATAACCGCAAAATAAATCAAGAGGAAATTATGTAGAGAAAAAAAAGGAAAATGAAGAGCAAGCAATGATTATCTAATGCAGAAAAAGACAAACATCTTTAGAAGTCATTAGGTAGCAGCCAAAGATTAGCTTTGCATCAAAAGTCAAAAGGTTCCATAATCAATAACATTATGCTATAGTGTTTCTTTCTGAAAATATGGAAAACAAGGCCTGACTTCAATTCAGTTAGGTGATTTCCAAATGTAAATCTAAATTTATGGTAAAAATACAAGACTGTAGATAAATTGAAAAGTAAAATTATTAAAAATCGGATCTAATCTAGAAATTGTTGGTAATTGAAATCAAATTAAATATTTATTTCTCATCTTTTAAAATCTTAACAAAAGATAATAAGGGATTCTAGGTAGAATGGTTCATTTGACAACATTCTCAACTATGATCTTACTTCTTAGAGATCGGACAAAACAAAATCATCAGAAGGAACCTCTTGACAACATATAGCATTGAGTTGGCAGAGAAGTTTGAAAACTGTTGAAGTGACTTACGAACGGCAGATTTTCTTCTCCGTCTCGCACATTTATTTGATTTTGAAATACTATTGGTAAGATGACGAGGATATGGAGCTAAAATAGGTTGTATTGAGAAATGGTGTGGTATTAATGGCACGCATCTATATTGTTAGAAACTCAATAAGAAGATTAGAGTCAAGCAAAAGAATTATCTATATTATCATGAGTAAGGAAAATTGAAAGAGATAATGGATTATCACTGTGCATTAACTTGTCATTGACTTAGGTTATTATTCCTTTATCGAGGAAAATCTAATAAACTAGAAATTTCTCCTTAATCATAAGTTAGAAAAAGAAATCATGACTTAAGTCTAGATGTTAAGCACAGCGATGATAATACAATATAAAGATGCAAATAAGATTTTAAGGCTAAAAGCTATGCTATAATATCAACATGTATATGAAAAGCAAAGTAGGAAAAACATTTAGAGTTCTTTCTGTGGTTTCTACAATTGTGATTTCACAACTGATGAAAAGAAAGATGACATAATGTTAAATTTTGGTATTCTCTTTTTAAAGCCTATAACGCATTTGAAATTTCCACAAAAATGTATTTTCTTTGAAGTAAATAAAATAGGAAATAATAAGTTTTCAGCAGGTGATAAAACAGAAGAAAAAAAAAGCATCCAATTTCCATAAATTTTCAACTGCAAGTAACATTTTTTTAAAGTAATAAAAACATAGAATAAATAATATCTATTTGATATCAAAACAGAGACGTGTGATGCTCATAAACATTTCTAAAAGGATAAAAATCAAAAGCAGACGCATGATCATTCTTGATGAATCAACAATAAATTATAAATGAAATTAGTCAAGTAATTTGTGAGAAAAAAAATGTAAGCACATCTCACAGCAATCAATGGTTAATGAAAGATGATTACATTATTGAATGAAAAAAAAAGAAGAAGAAGATAAATTTTAAAAAAAGAAAATGGTGGCATCGAAAATATGTGGCATCGTGATCTACTGGTAGACACTTGGGCTGGTGATCGAAAGGTCCCAGGTTCAAATCCCTGTTGGATGCGATGTTGAGTTCTTGGGAAAGACTCTTTACATGCGTTTCCTCACCGTACCCAGGTGTAAAATGGGTACCTGGCCATAGGTAAAGGAAGATCTTGTGAGTATGCTAGAGTGAAGCTCCTTTCATCAGGCCGCACCTCTGTATGTATGCCCCGCGAGGGGTTGAGAAGGATTTTGGATTGCATTGGCCTGTCAGGGAAATTCTGTGAAGCGCATTGAGCACATTTAGTGGAAACGCGCTACATGTATATAAAACGATCTTAAAAAACAAACAAAAAACAACACACAAAAAAAACCAACAAAAAAAAACTAGTATCTCCAAACTTACAAAAATCTCACATATAGATAGATCAAAAGACATGACACTTTAGAAAAACTGGTAGTGAAGGCATGATGGAAGGTAAACGAGGAAGGGGATGACCAAGAAGACGATTTTCACACGATATAAAAGAATGGATGGACTCTTCATTGACTGAGTGTTGCAGAACAGCGCAAGACAGAGATATGTTTCGTATGGCAGTGTGGGAGGCAACGTCCATGAATGATACGCCATAGTCGAGAGAGAGAGAGATAGATCATAGATTTCAATGCCATTTCATATACACTAATAAGATTTCATACGTGCTTATGCAAACTTTCAATTATAAATAAAGGATTTTTAACTTTATGACAATTTGAAAAAAATGGAAGTTTTTGAGAAAACCACAAAAACTTTGTCTTATTAAAACTTTGTGAAACTCCATCCTTATAGTATAAAATCTAATAGATGTGAAATGTTATTAAAATGTATCATGAGCACTGGAAATATTGCAAGTTTTAAAATATCCTGTTTTTCAGACATTGGCAATTTAGCGTAGATAATCATTGATTTAAAACATAACAAGATCATACTAAAATTAAATCTTTAAAAATAATAGAATTCTCAATTAGGTCACTGTAATATCTTAACAGATAATTGGAATGAGTTCAGCATATGAATACAAGTTAACAAAAGAAACATCTGATATCATTGTTCTATATCATTACAATGTCATTTCAAATAGACCTTCAAATAATGTGCATTTGATCTTGGATCCATTGTATTTAGGGGGAGGTTAATCAGGAGATCTATTAATTTTTGCCCATCCCCTAAACCAACTCAATCCTGAAGGTTGAGAATAACTGACTGTCCTAGTAATAAAAGTAAATACGTAAAATAGTATGTAAATATAAACCATACAGTTCGTGGGAAAAGCACATGGAAAAGAAGGAAGAAATAAGAGTAGGATAGAGGTTCTTAATGCTAAAATTATTATGAAATTTAGAAAGAGGTCTAACATTCAAAGAGGCATTAATAATCATATGAAAATAAAAGATATAAAAACAACATACCTGCTTCATCCACACCCAGGGCCAAGACAAGTCGAGTCAGGATATTGTGTGAATGGGAGTGTTTGAGGATGCTGGTACAACCATCTTCAGCTATACACAATCTGACAGACAAATTGAGTCGTCTTGGAATGTTACACAGGAAGTCCTTAGAAAATCTAATTGATTCTATTCAATACTATGCAAAAAATGGAATAAGAAGCCATTGTTAATAGCCTTTCCCTGTGAACTTCATAAATAGAGGATGTGTACACGCTTAAAAAGAACCTCAAATTAGCATACCCTTACTGATAAGATCTGACTTTACCTCATCTGAGTAAACTTCTGTTGCATCCAAAACACAGTATCTTTTTGAGTATAAAGAAAAAGATTACTGCGTTTTGGATGCAAAAGGCAGTAAAGATGAATTTACACATAAATTTTAAAGTCTCTTACTTTGAACGAGATACAATTCACAGACTTTACATCAATCATTCTCCCCAGCAAGCCATTTCATGCAAATGCATATTCAATTCCATGGGAAGTATATAGAGAAGCAGCTGAATATCAGCACTTTCCTGCTAGCATAATTAAAAGATCTATTTGTTGCCTATACTGGCTACCTGAGTAAAACGCATGTAAAGAGACTTTCCCAAGGACACAACATCAAATAAGGGTCAGCCGCGGTGATCAAACTCACTCGACCACGATGCTATAAGAGTAAGAGGAGGAAAATGTGTGTGGATAAAGAGCCATTCCTAAGGATGCAACATTGGACCTCGAGTAATAATTGAATCAAGGACTTTTCAGAAGGCATAGCAACTCTCTCCATATGCTAACAGGTAAGCGCCGATCATCAGCTGCCATTTGACCACAAAACCATGATATATAAAATTACATTAATTGCATATAAATGAAGTAAAAGTTACATTCATATAAAAGTAAAAGTTCTGTTCCACATGAAGATAACATCGAAGAACAGCATAAATACAAAATAGCAAAATATGAGAGACTGAGAACAGAACTGTCAAAGAATGGCTATAACGTAAGGTTCTTCGCGGTA
>JASKDV010174650.1:0-13254 GCA_032466395.1 Aegires albopunctatus | reverse complement strand
GCGCGAGCGAGAGAGAGCGAGAGAGAGAGAGAGAGAGAGAGAGGGAGGGAGAGAGAGAGAGGGGGGAGGGAGAGAGGAGAGATGGGGTTCAGATTATTTTTGTAATTAAGTCCTGTATATTGTCAATTTATTTTGACAATTTTCATCCAGAAAAGCAGAGATAATACATGTTGTCACCTTAGATCAAAACTCTTTTAAGCACCCAAAACAAAACAAGGAGATACTGCAGTCTTGATCCA
Source organism: Aegires albopunctatus (assembly GCA_032466395.1). Classification (NCBI taxonomy): domain Eukaryota; kingdom Metazoa; phylum Mollusca; class Gastropoda; order Nudibranchia; family Aegiretidae; genus Aegires; species Aegires albopunctatus. The sequence continues at coordinate 13,015 of JASKDV010174650.1, read as the reverse complement.
AGGCGGCAATGTTTCAGCTAATAAAAACCATCTTTTTTATATAACCCATTGGATTTTAACCATCTGACTCACCGTTGACTCTGAGAATTTTTCAATAAAACATATTCTACATTATATACAGAGTCTATAATCTATTACACACTGCTCAAGCAGTGACTCTTTTCTTTCATAGTATTAGAGCCTAAGTGATAAGGAGTATTAAGGCACTTATAGATATATATATAATCAAGATGACAAAGAAAGAGAGGTTTTGTCAAAAGTGAAGAAGAGAAGTATTGATGAGGAGGTCTTTAGTATAGCAAGTTAAATGCAATGACATTTGTTTTGGTAATTTAATTACATCATGACTGCTTCCATGTGACAGGTGATGAAAGTCCAACAGAATCGTATTGAGTCTGAAATGAAAGCCTACGTCTCGTCAGATCCTCAAGAAAAGAAGAAAACATTCAGGTGCATAGATAAAAGAATAAGAGATTCAATTCAATGAAAGTAACAAATCTAATGTAGCGCATATGCTATTGAAAGTGGTTTGCACTCCTTACAGAGGTTCCCTGGTATCCCTTTTATTCCAAAATTCTATTCTTGTAATGAAAGCATTATGTAATGCTCTTCACTTTAGCAGAGTTCCATAATCCAGCTCAATCTATGTGAAGGTACACGCACGCATATAATTGCGATGTGTTACATCTGGGGAGCCTCGAGTTTAGCTTAACAACCGGTTTTCGGTCGGCTAGGAGAGGCTAGACGTACCCTGTTCAGCTCTAAATAAAGAAGGGACGTCAAAATACAAAACAAACCCAAAACAATCAATGAATTGGTTGTTGTGGGGCCCTTCCATTGCACTCCGGTTGGACATGGTAACTAGGCCTAATATTATTATTAGACCTAGTCGCTGTGAACCTGATAACTTCCTCACATGGAGCGTGTCATCGGGGAGTCTGCAAATTAGCAAACGGCCGGTTCTTGGTTGGCTAGGAGAGGCTCGGCGTACCCTTCAGCACTATCAAAGGGACGTCAAACGACCCCCAAAATCTCAAAAAATCTCTGATTTTGGTGAGAAAAGATGTGTTTATTGAAGTCCCTACATGATACTAAAATTCAACTTTAATAATGCAAATGAAATCAATTGCTGCATTAAACATTTATATTCAGAAAGTACTGGAAATGGGGGAAAATTAGCTTTGTATTTCATAATAATTGTTCATCTTCAGTAGCTATCCTCTTTGAGGGGGCAGAAAAACACATTCCTTTCCCAGTAATCACATTGCTCGTTTCTCCCAATATCGAGAGAGCTGAAGTGTATATTGTATTAATTAGGGCACAGAAATTCTTCAAAACGACCTTGATAAATTACAGGTGTGGGAGCGAAATTGAAAAATGGGATTTCACCCCCCAAAAATGTAAATTAATTCAAATCACAAACAAAAGACACCTATTCCATATGGAATACATTACCATCCCATGCCAAATTGGCAACTGACCTGGCAACATTTGAAAAGCAAACTCAAAACATCACCCTTTTCAAAAAGGTAAATCATCCTTCTTCAAACACGATTCCTGACCACCCCACTATGCATGTTGCGTTTATCTTCAAACAAATGAAGTTACAACAGTATTGGATTAGATTGTAATTGGGTTGCCACTTCATTCATGGGGTCGTTATTTGTCCATTGGCATTGGACATTCATTTCCTTACAATGGATAATAAGGATGCCCACAGTTTGACCGGGAGGATTTAGGCGGGACTAGATATCAATCAGTTGTGAGTTTCAGGGATTCACAACAAGTATAGTAAGGTAAACATGATGATAAAATATTATTTTTTCAGTTATTGTTTTATTTGAATATTTGAATTTAATATATATCATAATGTGCATCTAAAATGCATTGTTAGCATAGACAAACATTATTTATAAAATCAAGGCCATACACATTATTCAAGTATGGATCAAATCAATAATGGTGTTTATTATAGTCCGTTATTGACAGAAAAGCCCAAAAGGTTTAGAGCTCTTCATCAGGATTTAATTTATCTTTGGATGATTTTGGCAAAAGACTGCTGTCTCAAGTGGCTTCAGTATCTGCCCAGTGTGTGCTGGTCAGTCACCACATACTTCCATCCTCCAAAAAAAAAAAATTTCTTGTGATATAACAGAAAGCAGACAATATTCCTTATAGAGCCATCTCTTGATGGTTCATTATACGGTGAAATAAGAACATTTTTCTTAAATGAAGCTTTATAGCCAAGCGTTTGCGACACTGTTCTTATGGCTGCTGACGCTTGGTGGTGGTAAATACCAAAAGACAAATTTCCCTTCTGGGATGAATGCATGGAATTTCAATTATTATTTTTTTCCATAAGATATTGCTCTGCAATCTGACTTTCCCAGTTTTGAGCCCCGCTTTGACATCTGGTATTTTCTTTGGTCGAGATGCTCTATCCCTATTGCCTCTTTGTGGCACTTCACTACTTTGTGGCTCATTCCTGGGGTATTCCAGTCTTACCTTGGAATAGACCAACAATAAAAAAAATAATTTAAAAAAGTCCCTCTTGAGTAATTAAGGTAATTCATTTTTTTATTTATTTTAAAAAAAAAAATTCATATCACAGGGAGATTTATAGCAAGAAAATCCAAGAGCAAGAAAATTTGAGTCGTAATCTCCGCGAACGTCAGAAGATGGTGCGTGACAACCATGAGCCAAACATGAAGCAAATGAAAATGTGGAAGGACTTGGAACGGATCATGGAGTGTAAACGCAGTTGCTTAGATCAGGTAATGATGATGATGATAATGGCGATTATGGCTATTATTGACCTTCATGTTATTTTCTGACAAATGTGAAGCAGTTAATGCAAAACTATAACTTGGAATTTACAGCAGGGAAGTAAAGCTTATTGATATTATATTGCAGAATTTGACCTTTGGCTAACTAGGAAAGGTTGGCCTCTGTGATTCAAGTTGATTTTCATATCCCAGGGGAGCATACAGATTGAGCAAACAAAATGAATATTCACAAGATCAGACTCTTCCCAAAGCCATCACTCACATTTAGAGGGTAATAAGGAAATTAAAGAGTCATTCCCTTAGACCTAGCACTGAGCCTTGACGAGGAATGGAACCGTCAACCCTCTGGTCTGCCAGTTAAAATGCATACTACTAGACATAATCCAGTACATTATGATGCTCTATAAACAGTTTAGTTTCTTGCACATATTTCATATGATAATATATTTTGCCTGTCTTATTATGTGTCCCCTCCTTTTTGCTCAATCCAATTCTTATCCCACTTTTTGATTTTGATCCTGACAGTTGTCTAATATTGGAGCTACGACAGGTGCAAACACCATGATGGGAGGTTTCGGGGAATCGGCACCAACATTGCTAGAAGATGACAGGCTCGTGCTGTGATTGCTTAATTGACGCGGGCTAATGTCCTTTAAATATTTGATGTTTGTTTTGTAGTCTTATTTGGCTTATTTCAATATTGTGATGTCCCTAAGATATTTGTAAGTGGTACCAGTCCTCTCCCTATCTCATTACAATTTTATATCTGAATCCGTCCAGAATAAATAAAAATAAGCACATTCCTGAAGAATTGACTTCAATAATATTTCATTAAATCATAGAGTCACTCAACATTTGGTTTGAATACAAATGAGATGCTCATTCTTTTTTATCTTATTACGTTTTTATTTTGTTTTTGAATTTATGATTATTTTGATTTACAGTATACCGTTGTTAAACATAGAATCAGTTCAAACCGACACTTTGGCTGGGAATAAAACAATGCTCTTATTGCTCTCTCTTTAAGAACTGATAATTTTATTCCAACTCTGACACTCTTTTTTGGCAACAATTTAGTTTGGGTTTAATGCAATGCAACACTGTGTGGTTACAAAGACAATGGTGAACATGAAATGGAGACTGTTCCAGACCGACATGGCCAATTTAAATGTGATAGGTAGGAAACTGACACTTGTATTGTATCCCCCTTCCCTCCCGCTCCTCTTCCCACATATACATACTTTCTCTCCACTCCCTCTGTCCTCTGCATTCTCAGTCTCACAGTGACTGTACCTTTCTTTCTCCTGTGCTAAGTCTGCTAATACTAAATGACATCCGGGAAAACACATGAACTTGAGACAATGATCTCTGTTTTAAAGTGTGATAATGGGAGGGGGTAAAGATGTTAAAATGACCATAAACAACAGATGCAGCGGTGGATAATCGACACAACTGAATCTCCAAGTATTTCATTGTGAAGTTAAACAAGGAGGAACTCTTTACAATTCAATTGGCAAGTCAGCTGGCTGTATCGGCTATTGTTAGTTTAATCCTTTAGCGGGTATGTGGGTGGATGTTGGATTATGTTGATTTGTAATAAGGTATCTAAAATGTCATTTTAGATAGAGGATTCACGGAACTTAATAGAGCACGGTCGCCCCCAATTGAAGTGGGTTCTATTAAATAGACCTGATGCAACTTAGACGGGGACAAAGAGAGATAGGACTCGGCACATTTTTTTTCCCGTGATGCTGGTAGGCTACCAATTGCATTTGCAGACTCAGACAAAAATAATAATAATAATAATAATATAGGCATACACTGTGTAAGCGGACGCAGGGTATGTAGTGCCTTTATTTTATCCACTGACTGAAAATGAAACCCGATATTCTTCACACCATGCGTTCACGGAAACTTTTAATGAACGCGGAGGTCAGTGGATACTGCTCGTCTTGCCAGTGTATTCATTATTAATTGTTATTGTTTATTGTTGTAGTGAATACTGTGATGTGTTGCTATCGCATGGCAAGAGAAGAGTGAGAAATGCCTGTGTATGGGTGCATAGTGTATAGTTAGCGATCGTTGTGTCCCATTAGCGTAACTAGATCTAGATCTAGATAAAAATATAATGATTTACCAGTAGGCCTACATTTAAAAAAAAAAAATTATTGTAGGCCTTCTCCATTCTTGTGTATGGCATTGGGGAAAATGGTTGAGCTCAGTAACATCAACATGAAAGCCAAAATTCCCACCAATGCCGTAGTCACTGATCTCTTGACACCTTTTGGATTTAACTGTATTTAACAGACCAATGAGACTGAACAGCTTAAATTATTGACCAATCTGAAAATAGTTTATTCGGAGACGTCACTGTCGTGTTATCGCTGTCCAAACTAACCTTTCTTTCTGGGTAATCAGAGATCTTTGGGACAAGCCACTAACTATATTTATCGCTGTCCAATCTAACCTTTCTTTCTGGGTAATCAGAGATTTTTGGGACAAGCCACTAACTATATTTATCGCTGTCCAATCTAACCTTTCTTTCTGGGTAATCAGAGATCTTTGGGACAAGCCACTAACTACATTTATCGCTGTCCAATCTAACCTTTCTTTCTGGGTAATCAGAGATCTTTGGGACAAGCCACTATCTACATTTATCGCTGTCCAATCTAACCTTTCTTTCTAGGTAATCAGAGATCTTTGGGACAAGCCACTAACTATATTTATCGCTGTCCAATCTAACCTTTCTTTCTAGGTAATCAGAGATCTTTGGGACAAGCCACTAACTACACTACACTATTTCATCTATTCAATGGATTAACCATGGAGAGCCTTTCTATTTCTATTTGGTGGTGACCAAAACAAACTCGCCCCTACTTTATATCAATGAAGGCCATCTCGTACATCATTCTTACATGTGTAACTATCTGCTCAATCACACCAACAGTACAAAGTTGAGCTTAGCTTCTTTTTTTTTTTATCTTCTTCATACACCTCTTATGACTTTTGACACTCTGAACCACACTTATCCATGACAGATAATACTCGTGTGTCACTGTTTGTAGGAAAGACGGGTGTTAGAGTCAAGGATGCAAGCAAACAGTGATGGCAGTTTGAATATCTAACCGTGATTAGGTTTGGAGTTACGCGATGTATGATAGAACATCCACTCTTGGCCACAGAACGCAAAGGTGTATATATTTCTGTGTGTCATTATTTAATACGGTGGCTTGTCTCAAAGATTATATGAAATTGAATTTAACTTTATAAATCTTTGTTTATCTACACGTTAGTGTGTGTGTGTATGTGTGAGAGAGAAGAAATGTTAGAAAACAGAGAGAGAGAGAGAGAGAGAGAGAGAGAGAGAGAGAGAGAGAGCGTACATAAGTGAAATAATATGGCATAAACTATGATAAACGTAATTAGTAATGTTGAGTCACATATCATAGTCACGCATACTTATAAACATGCTTTTATATCCGAAGTAGATGGCTGTCTAAGCAATCGTAAACCAGGCACCTCCAATACTGGAAATCTGAACTGCAAAGGAATTCCAATAAAAAATAATAATTGAAAAAAACAAAAAAAACAAAACAAAACAACAACAACAAACAACCGCTACCACAGCCACAAGTTACTAAATATTTGGTTACCGCATTCTGTAGAGAAGAGGCATCTTGTTTATCGGCGTCTCTGAGTCTCACTACAAATAAATTGTATTGAAGTGTTTCACACCGAGACTTCTCACAGACTCTACATCAATGATTCCCCCATATCTAAGCCTGCAACCCAGGCATCTTCTCACCTCCATGGGGAGCATAGAATGGAACAGTTGATTATCAACGCTTTCTTTCTGACATATGCTCTTCAAACATAGGGCAAAGCCAATACACCCTTCAAAAGAAAACTGCCTTAGCAGACAGGAGCAAATCTCAATATTTCAACTCCGCACTGGCCACTGCAAACTCAACAAACACTTGAGCCGCATCGGAAATGAACACCAACCACTATGCAGACTCTGCCAAAGAACATTCGAAACAATACATCATCATCTTTTTGAATGCACCCACCTCAGAGAACTAAAACAACAGCTACTACCACAAAATCCTACCATTTACAATAGCTTATATTTCTCTCCACAACAACTATAAATTATAAAACACAGTAAGATATCATAACCTGGCATTGGCTGCTGAAAAAGGACGACGCAGTCTTACTCAAGAAGAAAACCCCCCAAGAAAATCATTTTTATCAACAGGACAAAAAATGCTTTTTTAGATTCAGATCTTACAATACATTACTAATTATAGTGAATAAAAGAACGAACATAATTATATAAGAAACTTCAACCAGAATAAGACTAAACAAAATACAGTCAACGTTTCGATTGAAAAATCCTTATCAAGACAAACAGACAAACAAAGAATTAATGATATACAATACACTTATCTTAGACAAGCCAGAGGTGATCCCTTAGTTAGTGAATGCTGTTGTTGTTATGTTGAGTTTTACCCATGCCCACTACTTTGGTGATATCAGGGTTTTCCAAGACTGCCTTGTAAACAGCCAAGGGTTCTTTTACATGCGTATATTATACACATGGGACCTCCGATATTATAGTTCATTTCCTATAGGACCTGACACTCTTTATCCTAGCCACTTAAGGATAGGGGGCAGAAGGAAAACCAAAGGTTTGGATTTAAAATTCAAGCCTGCACAAGTTTAAACCAGGGACCTTTGGCTTGGTAGGTGAGCAGCTTAACCACTGAGCTATCTGCTCCCTCTTTAGAGAAGCTCTATAAACTCATAACACAAGTTTATTTCACTCTAGCCAGCCGGATGAGCAACAGCTTAAAGCGCTTGATGAAACCTTTGACAAAATAGAGTTGTTCAGGATTTGATTCATCATCACATCTCTGTGCTATGGGCCACCTACTATGCTCTGAAAGGAAAGTAATTTAATGCTATGGGCCACCTACAATGCTCTGAAAGGAAAGTAATTTAATGCTATGGGCCACCTACTATGCTCTGAAAGGAAATTAATTTAATGTTATGGGCCACCTACTATGCTCTAAAAGGAAATTAATTTGACTTACTATAAAGATATATGGAAATAGCCTACACTATGTTGAAGTATTAATTGTGTAGTTGAGTGTGAGCTTCATGCAACATTATCTTTATCATATAAATGTTATCTTCTTTTCTCAAATAATGAATTTAGAAGTGAAGACCTTTTTAAAGTAAAAGATCCCTTGCCTTGGCTGTTTACAAGGCAGTATAGGAAAACCCTGATATCATCAAAGTAGTGGACATGGTTAAAATTCAATACAACAACAACCTTATTAAAGAAACCTGGTGTACCTGAACAGAATATACCCGGGTATACCCCCAAGCACCACCAAGTACACCAAAGGAAGAGAATGATTTCCTCTGTGTCGTGCAACATTCCTCTATTACGTTATGAACATATTGCTTGCATCAGTCATGCAGCAACGATCAATTTTATTAGTAATGGAGGTGTCTTGGGGCATGAATTGGATAGAATATAATCTTGGCTAACTTGGCGGTACTTGGGAGGTACAATCTGTCCTGTTACGCCTGAACATTTTCAAATGTTTTTCTTTCTCGCTTTGATATTTTTCTCAATGTTTTTAGAAGAATGTGTATTTTTCACGAATCACAAAACTAGTTATCTAATTAAGTAATCACTATTTATTTGTTATGATTTCTACAGCTTGTCCAGATGGCAGCTGGGGCATCAACTGCCAAAACAAATGTGGATGTGAAAATGGAGGTACTTGTGATAAAGTAACCGGGGAATGCCAGTGTCAAAATGGTTGGTATGGCCCATATTGTCATGAAGGTGAGACTTATTTAATAGTTGAAATATTGACATTTTTCTTTGCCGCTGAAAATCAGATACTATTTTCTGAAGTTAAAAATTCACTTCTAATATAAAGTGCCCCATTGTTTCATTTGTTTAAATCTAATTTGCAACTGATACATGCATTGCATTGAAATGTTAAAAACTTTATTTATTTGTTTAGCATGGTACAGTATTTTTATTTGATATTAATGATATCATCTCTGTAACATAATATATATATATTGTTTTATTTTCCCTTTATTCATATGAATTATAGTAAGATCACATATGAATTATAGTATAATCTCATATGAATTACAGTTAGATCACTTATGATTCATAGTTAGATCACATATGAATCATAATTAGATCACATATGAATTACAGTTAGATCACTTATGATTCAAAGTTAGATCACATATGACTTAAAGTTAGATCACTTATGATTCATATTTAGATCACTTATAATGTATAGTTAGATCACATATGAATCATAGTATTATTTCTTATATCTTTAAAGTGATATATTGTAATAAGTTGTCATAATGAAATAGATTGCATTCAATATGATGTGAATTACATTGCTTTCTTGTTAGTGTTTGGTTATAAATATAAATTTTGTGAATCTCTTTAAAGGTATAATCTATCAAAACATTTTCACCATCATCTTCATGGTTTGTTTTTACCGCATTTTAATCATAGATACATTACAAAAACACAGTCTTAATCAACTTAATCCATGTGGTTGATCCAAAAGTTGTAAATTAAAATTTATATCTACTTCTTCATCCCAGATGGGAAATTTGTCATTTGGTATTTGCCGTCACCAAGCGTCAGTCTTAGGAACAATGCCACAAACGTAGGCAATTCGTGTAAATAACCTTGTCCAAGAGTTAAACACGGTGTCTCCAATGAGATTTGAACCCGCAACCTTTCGTATGCGAGTCCAACGGCTTAGCCGTTCGGCCACTGTGCCACTAAAAAGTGAAGTAATAGAATTTCAATCAATTCAATGACAAAATGAAGCAGAAAAACAAAACTGTTTAAACCTTTTAGAATGTTTTGATAATGTAAGGCTTTAGGTGTAGCATGAAACTAGTCTTGTGTGTTCTTAAGTTGGCAAAGTTACATGTAAATGCATGATGTATAGTATGATTATGTGCCTTGATTGTTTCAGCCTGTCCTAAAAATAGATTCGGCCTACAGTGTATGAATCGATGTCAGTGTGAAAATGATGGTCACTGCGACCCAGCAGATGGAACCTGTACTTGTAAACCGGGATGGACTGGACAAACCTGCGATAGAGGTATTGACTGAAATATAAATATAAATAAGTCAAGTTTTCCGCTTTGTTGTCAAAGACATTTCATAATAGACTGTTAAACAACTGTTAACTCACGCTTGGGGACGACGTGACTGAAAAGTTTTTAGTGCATCTGAGTCTAGCAAAGTAAGCAGGTGTCTCACCTAAGGACACATCGTCAACGACCTGTGGTTTATTGATAAAAAATTTGCTGCTAGCAGGATTTGATCCAAGCATAATATCACCCAGCTAACCAGTGTTGGGATGAGTGTTGCTTTTGCAAGTAATAACGATAGAATTTAAGGTTAAATTGTTTTTAATATGGTACAATGCAGTTACTAGTTTAATTTAAGGGTGAATAAAGCACTTTTTGTAATTTAAGGGTCCATTGAGCACTTTTTGTAATTTAAGGGTCAATTAAGTACTTTTCGTAATTTAATAGTGAATAAAGCACTGTTTTTGGTGTATAGTTTGTGGTATTGTTGTCCTTAATTAAAATGGCTAAGGGAAATAACTAAGGAATCACTATCTGTCTACTTTATTATTCGAGTTATGTCCATGACACTGAAAACTTAAAAGGTCGCCCTTGTAATTTCATATTAGCTGACTGAGTATTGTCTATCTACCTCCATTTCTGCTGTTTGAATCCAAATTGCAGTAAATATTTATTGAATTTAAAGAGAAATATACTGCATTTTGGATAAAGAGCAGATTTTAGGTGTTAACTTAGTTTCAGCATCAATGCAAATTGAGAGAATGAAAGTTTTCCCTATAATAATGTACATGGCTCTCTCTTTATTTTGTAAAGCAAAGTTTCTATATTTCAAAAACTGTAGGATATTTAAATGCTTTAGACTCTATTTGCAATACGTCCCTTCCTTAACACACATACACACTCACATACAAACACATATATGCACCCACATCATCTTTCCCATTCACAAACATACGCGAACACACCATCACACACACATGAGGACAGGAACACAGATTATAAATAGAGTCTTGCAGATAATGAAACCGATCTATTCTGAGCTGCGGTGATAGGCCTACAATGAAAAAAGCGTGAAATTATAGCTCTTGTGGTTGATATTTCAAAATATGACCGTGCACACCTTTAGATATCAACATATTTTTTCACATTTTTGCTATATTTCTAGTTTGCCGCATTTGGATTTGTATAGCTAGTACACGTTGGAAAATTACTCTTATTGTTATATGATAAAAAATATAATTGCTCGAGTTATCGCCCATTCCTAATCATTGCTCATTTCTGAAAGTTAGATCTTCTTCCGCACGAATAATAAGTCCTCGGAGAAATTAGATTTAATAATGGGAAAAATGGGTTTATCATAATCGATTAACACATTTTATATACTTCTCAGTAACACTAAAATTGAAAAAAAAAAACAAGATAAAAATGCATTTGTCGAAAATGTTACCGAAAATTGACCTATATAACCGATGGACCTAACTTCTAGGCCTAGGATGTACATCATCAACGGCCTTGGCCTTTGAAGATATTATACACTTTTCGGTTTGTGTGAATTGTACTATGTTTTTACGTCACGATTTTGACACAATGTTATGACCGAGTGGTGTTTTTAACAATAGTTTTTTTGGTTTTTTGTTTGTTTTTGTGGCTGTGCTTCCCCGGCATATTGTCATTTTGGTTTGAGCCTTTACGCCAGAAGTTGAATAGTTAACGATTTCACCGTGTTTGTACCATTACAACAGCACTTATAATTTAACGTGTCTTATCATTATTGTCCGTTTTCTTTCAGCTCTTGTCCATTTTGATCGATGTTGAAACAAACCTATCTGATTATTTGTTAATACAATTCAAAAAAGTCATTAGGCATTGACCATTGGCACGTACAATTTGTAGGCCAAGCTCATAGTGGCAGAAATATCCAATCGTTTTGAGGAACAAGAAGTTGTGTTCTTAATTCTCAATTAAATACATGAATTTCACCTGATACAATTATTACATTTGTCCACTTAGCGCCAATGAGCAATTTTATATCATTGCGAATTGGGTATTCACTTTTCTCTTCCAGTAGAAGACCAGATTATTTGCCATTATGGCCACGGCATGACCCTGCTTACATATCCAATGATGAAGACATTCTATAAGGTCAAAGATTCTTAAACGAGCACTACGCTCAGTAATTGGATCATTTCCTTAAAACTAAATTGTAGCATAAATGCATAAATGCAGATGTACCGTTTATGCAGGTTTCTCAAGACTTGAGGCTTCTTCTTGCATCTAAACCAAAATGTCCAAGAAAATTTCTTTCGACCATTTCTTCGACAACAAGGAATCTGATTGCAGCCATATGAACAAGCTGATACCGAACAGTAATAACTTGATGGATTTCTAAATAAACATAATTTGGAATTTTCGAAAAGTGCATTTCTTTGGGTGTGAATCGGACACATATTATACAAAATTACTGTATATCGTATGTAATAGAATGCGCATAATGGATTCACACTTATACACCCTCGGTTTCTTCGGCTTTTGTTGTCTTATATTCAAAGGTATAAAAAATTGTTTTAACAAAGATTTACCTGTTTGAAAATTCGTATTTGTTCATATCAACAAATTGCTGTGAAAGAGCTGCAGGAAGCGCAAAACCACCTAAATCTAGGACAAGATTCAAAATCGTGAATTTGATGTAATCATAAACTACACATTTCAATAACCGCTATAATGTTCAAGAATAATTAATGTTTGCAGGCTTTGATTCCATTTCAACAAGCTAACCACCCATAAATAGCGCTGAATCAGTCTCGAGGTATTTGGATGATTATTGCCACTGCATCATTAAATTGGTGTCGTTCAACTTTTTAATCGATGACGTTTTGAAGGCCACCATCATTGTTCGGATCTCTCTGTCTCTCTGTCTATCTCTCTGTCTATCTCTCTGTCTTTATGTCTCTTTGTCTCTCTGTTTCTCTCTCTCTCTCTCTTTCTCTTTCTCTGTCTCTGTCTGTCTGTCTGTCTGTCTGTCTGTCTCTCTCTCTCTCTCTCTCTCTCTCTCTCTCTCTCTCTCT
>JASKDV010174638.1:0-20962 GCA_032466395.1 Aegires albopunctatus | reverse complement strand
AAAAAAAAAAAAAAAAAAAAAAAACCCCCCCCCCCCCCCCCCCCCCCCTTCAAAAAAAAAAATCCAGTAAAAAAACAACAACAAAAGACCCAACAACCCACAAACAAAACAAAGAACAACCAACTTTGAAGTCTTACATAGATAATACTTTCAAGAACAAATTAAATGTCATGTGACGAATGAGTTCAAACTGGCTAACTCAGAATAGCATCACAATTACATATTATATCGTTTGTTTAAGCTAACCGTTTTGTCCAAAATACATTATGTACTGTGAAAAGCGAGAATGTTGAAGAAATAAATTAAATGCTGAAAAGGATAAATCGCATTGACATTAATAATGAATCCGGTTTCTGCAAGATACATGGATTTATATACATTTCACCCATCGTTTGATTGGCTGGTTTGATGATTGGCGGAGAGGAAACCGATTTGTCATCTTGTCATGTTTCTTCAACCTAGACATTGTCGATCCCTCAAAAATGACGCTACATAGACCACGAAAACGCATTTAATTTATTTCTATTTCTAGGGTCTGTCAAAACATATAATACCTGATCCAATTGATGTTTTCATATCTATAAACATAGATTTCAAATCAATATATTTCCCATTCACGAGCTTTGCCAATCCACTTCTTCCTCTTTTGTGATGTTCTTGACCCACTGATCACCTTGAAGAGTCCATCGTAGTGATGCTATTTGGCCAGAGGCTATGACATAGTCCCCTTCCTGTTGCCAAATGACGCATTGATGGAGTGGGTGCCTTATTAAATTACACGTTTATATTTCGTCGATCGTGATTTTGACATCAGGTCAAGCTCTATAAATCAGACCGCTCATTTATGGTTGTCGCAGAAAAGCCGCTTACCACGAAGGCCATAGGTAAGGAAAATTTGAATAAAATAGTAATTTAGCAATCTCAGTTTCAAAAGTGTTTCGAACTTTTTTATTGGAAAAGTGTTATAGAGCTAGTAAGTAAGGTCTGTTACAGAAATTGTTTGAGAAATTTCCTCTAAATGAATCAATCTATTAAGTAGGCCAAATATATTCTCTGAAAACGACTTGTTTCATTATTTTTACCTTGTACATCGAAAACCACCTAATTCAAGTGGTGCTTTCGTCAAGTATTATCATAATATGATCGACATTCGTAAAGGACTCGATTTTGTCGAAATATAAATAAACTGTTTAGTGTCATGAACAATGTGACGGAATCCATTCAGAATGATAAGTATAATAAACTACCATCATGTGAAAACTTGCAAAACGTTTTTCCTGTTGTTGTTGGGGTTTGTTTTGTTTTTTCAAATCAAAGATTGACGACATAAAAATCTAATTCAGACTCCACTGATTTATCGTCTCAAGGCATAAAAATAAATAAAAAGTATTGATAGAGGTGCATCAAATAACGTACCGTTTCTAAAGACATTCCAAAGTTTGAGTGTTTTACTTCTGCCACGGAAAAGGATATAGAAATTATTTTGAAGAACTGTCCTAATAAATCATGTCCACTTGATCGTATGCCAACCTGGATCATTAAAAACTGCTCAGAACAATTAGTACCTGTGATTACACATATTGTAAATTGTAGTTTATCTCAGGCTGATATGCCAGTAAACCTTAAACAAGCGATTGTAACTCCGCTGATTAAAATACCATCTTTAGATAAAGAAAATATGAAAAATTTAGACCTGTTCCAACTTATCTTTGTGATCCAAAATCATTCAAAAAGTTGTTTCAAAAAGAGTTCGCAAATTATATTTAGATGACAATGCCCTCTTACCGACATATAATTATCAGTCTGCATACAGTCCTGATCATAGCACTGCAAGTGCATTATTTCGTGTATTTAACGATATTGTTCTATTTCTATTTGTAGATGATAAGAAAGTAGTACTTATAATTTTGACACTATCGATCAAGAAATTCTACTGAAACGTTTAACTGATAATTTCAATTTCAAGGGAACCATTTTAGAGTGTTTCAGATCATACCTCTCATTTAGGTCACGAATCGTAATGATTAACCATAAATTTGAATCTAAAATAGAAAATATAATCTAAGGCTCAGTCCTTGGTCCACATTTGTTTTCCTTGTATACCCAACCATTAATACTTCATACTCATACAAAATACACAACATAAATCAACATTTGTATGCAGATTACACACGACTTTATTATCCAGTTTGTTCGGAATTGATCCTAAAATGATACGATAGGCCTACCACTACCATATGATACGAAAGAAAAATATTCCATTGGGAAAACTTGCAGAATCCACTCCTATGGCAAATTGTTTTACATCAAAATCCTTTTTAACTCGTTGCGGAGTATAGAGAGGTGTGAACAAAATAAAGACATGTTCCACTAGCATCATGATAAAATTTGATACTGCCATCGTATTTGTTTTACGCTTGAGATCGGTCAAGAAAAAATGTAATACAATGTATGTCTAAAAAGAGTTTTTTTCCAATGGACCACCGAGACTTGAACCTTAGTAAGACTGTTGAGCCTGATATTCTAGCCAAAGGTGGCAAAGGTGCTAATTCTTAGTGATCTCCACCTCCTCGTTGCCAATGAAAGTGCCCATGTTCTGAAATTGTCATTATCAACCTAAAACAAATCCAGTAATAGACCTACATGCTACATGTATTAGATTTGCCCTTTACGTACGTTGATGAACTCGATTGATAATTTGTCGCTTCATTCCTTTTTCAGAATATCGTATCTAGTCTGAAAACAGTTGATGTTAGACAAACAATATCTTAAAAGGTCGATAGTTGAGAATTAATAAATTTATACAATTATTAGAATTAGAGGTTTTGAAGACTGAAACAAAAATGAAACACGCCGATAAAGAAAACTAAAAGGTATAATGGTGCTTTTGAACAGTTCCTTAATCTTACTTATTTTATCTGTTTATTTCAGACTAAAGGACGCACGATGGCATCTTTTGGTCACGTGACACTCTTCCTCGCGCTTATTGGCCTGGTGTCGGTTGGCGCGCGCGTTCAGATGCCTTTTGGCAGCATGATGATGCCCATGGGGATGGGAATGGGAGGGTTGGGAATGGGAGGAATGGGAGGGATGGGCCTTAACCCCATGTTTGGTGGAGGTTTCGGTTTCGGTGACTTGGACTTCGACGATGATGATTCTGCTGGTGAGTGAAAGTCGCTACTTTGAACATTTTTTTTCCCCTTTAGATAACGAGGAAAATGAAAAACACATTAGTCTACTTAAACTTTTTGCTCCTGATAATTTGCTACATATTTTGTTTCGATATTAATATAATAATTATTTTTAGTGAAAAATTAGGATTCTGTCAATTTTATAAATATAAATTACATTTTTTTCAAAGGGGTAACCATTTTCAACAAGTGTTATCGAAAGAACAAATTCAGCCTAAAACAAGTACTAACTTAGCCAAGCCTATGTAAAAAATTCTCAGAACCAATTTTCATGAACATCTCATAGAGGGCTAGGTTGTTTTGTATGATCTTTTTTTTTAATCTCTAAATGATATTACATGCATATCAAATTGATTTATAAGAACAATAACATTTTATTTTTAATTACACAATATGTATCATGGAAGAATAGAAGTACTGGGAAGATTCAAGGTGAATATTTGAATGATATTTCTGTTACACGGTATTCGATATGATGCCATTTCATTTTTTGTAAAGATATAATATACATTTTTAGTTTCCAATTGTTACAATCAACAACTTCTACTTTTCAATATAAAAATCAAAAAAACTTATTGAGTGAATAAGTGCAATATGACAAGACGAATAGATATGAAATAAATTCGAAATTGTTTGTGGACCATACTACATAGTTCAATAAATATGCAGATGACTAATTATTAATACTAGTAATACGATAAATATGACTATCTGTTCTTGTTTATTCTTCTTATATTAAATGAAGTTTGTTTGTTTTTTCCCAGCCCATTTAGCCCTTAATCTGATATTGTATTGTAATAATGAATGAATAAATAAATACATTTAAAAATAAATAAATGAAAAGCGCAAATCAAAACTAGACTAACACAGGTATCCAGTCTATGAGGATAACAAGTCTAACATGAGTATTGACAGAAAAATACATTCTCCTTCTGTTGAAGAATCGCTTCGCTTGACCTGTTCCAATAACGTCACTGGACACAATGGACAGACGACTGATGCTATGTCGGTCACCATTAGCTACGGTACCAGTGGAAACGGTTACAATTTTGGAGGCGATCCTTTTGGTTATTACGTAAGTATCAATTTGATTTGTTAGTTTGTATGGAAAAAAATCATTACACATGTACATTATATCTGATATAATCTACATATACTAATTAATGGTAAACATAAGGATATAACTATAACGGGCTTGCCATTTCAAACGAGCCTCTCTGGCTTGCCACTCAAAGTGCTATTACGATTGCTACGCTACAAATTATTTGTGAATAATTAAATCAACAGAGCGTCTGCTGAGACTGAGAATACAACAACCCAGTAACCAATTGCATACTTATTTAACGCGGGATACAGAGAAGGTATGGTCGGGGTGATAAGAAGATGGCTACACAATAAATACGTTTAATAATAATATAAATATTGCAGGGCTATGGATCAAGCATCGGCAGTACTGGTACCAACGCTCCCTTGAAAGCTGAAGTGCAAATTTTGTCATCCGGCATTGGAAGAGCCTCCGTTGTTTTCACACAGAGAGCTCGTGTTGAAGATGGATGCACAAGGGAAAACTTGGGACCAATCTACTCTTCCACCAATAAGTAAGCATATCATCTAAGCTTATTATTATATTAACTCCCAACATATTATTATTGTGCCGATTATTGGTTTTTCACAAGTGTTGTTAGTTTTTGAGCAACTGTTAGATCTACAATATCGAAGAGACATCATTTTTCTGCCTCAAACTTTCGAACTGTAGTATGAAAGTAAACAGGCATGCAAAATGAATGTTGGTTCCATTTCCAGGAGGTTCATGAAATAATACCCAGCTGTATGTCGCTAGTACGCCTACTACATGTAGATATTTAGGGGGGGTGTTAAGCTTCATTCAGACTAGCAAGAAATCCTAAGATTGAAGGTATCTCAAAAAGATTTTTACTTTTACTTTTATTTTTCTGTTTTATATTGGTGTTGAATTTATTGAAATGGAATTGTTTCATTTTAATTGCATTCATTAATTTATTTCTTCCATTCCAATTTTGGATCGACTAGACATGTTCCCTAATAAATAATAATAAAATAAATCAAAATGATTTTTTAAGCACAATGGGTCCTGAATTTTTGTAACTTTGAATTCGCCAAATCTCATGGAAATTACTAAGCATTATATTACTAATTAGAACTAAGATCTGAATTTCTGCAAAGTTTGATTACTTATCGACACCACAAGAAACACACTGAGCCCCCTTAATTCAAATTCCTTGGGATAAGGTGATGACTTCGAACAATCCTAGTTTGAATCATGATTTTAATCCTTCTTGCTGCTAGTCTTCGATCGATATTGCTTGGCCTAGGCCGCCTGGCGGGAGGAATTTTGACCACTTGTTTGCAAGGTTTGGCGTTTTATTGACTGACTGTAATAATTTGTTTTTATTTTATGTATTAATAACAAGTCAGTCATTTATTACTATGACTAGGGCCTCAATTTGGAATTGAGTAAAGTTGATGGATGGGTGAGACGCTCTTTTATCTTTAACTTTAACAGTCTTTAATACTGTGAACATTCAAATTGTGACTTCTAATTATCCAAATCGGGCTAGAAATACTTCGAATTAAACGGGATTTTTTGTTTGCAGAACCAAAGAAGAAAAAAAATGGACTTTGAGGTAATCTGTATCATGAATTCAATGGACCTTACTGCAGTTCTGAAAGATTACGAAATCACAATTACATAAAAGAGGACAATGATTATTATAAATTTTCAACAAATAATTCAATTTGTAAGTTTTAGCAGACTACAGAACCCAATTACCGTTGACATCTTAAAATATCCTGATTCTAGCTAATGGGACGAGTTATCATAGCCAATATCTAAAAACAATTATAAATGGCCTTATGGGCATATCATGACCACATTATTGGTGCAGCTCAACTTTTAAATTGTCGCCAAATTCGCCAGATCTGGATGTATACATGTACAATGTATTTTTATGATCTTTTCAGAGCTTAGGAGACTTCTCTTGAAGTTTTTAGCATTTTCAGTAGGATATGTAAAGCAATTATTATAGGCGAATAAGAGGAAAAATTGCTCTTCATACATGTAAATCGAATTGAATGAACAAATTTCCAAGAAAACCATTTACACATTTAAACAAAGAATTTAAGCGTATCTCTTTGAGCGGGGACAACAATTCAATTACAGGACCCGATGCTTTGATATTGATTCTGAGCAGCAGATATCATTCTTGGAAGCATAGCTTCATCGTGTTTCGTTACTAGTGGTTTCGATAATTAATAATTGATTAAAATGATTACGAAAGTAATAAATTCTAAATGCAATCTTTAGTTCGCTAAAAAAAACTACTACCAAAGTTGTTGAATCTCTAAACATTCACGACACAGATTGTTCATATCACCAGGAGATTTCGTAATCTTCCTTCAACCTTTTATTTGTTGACAAAAACTATTGTGTTTACAGTTTACAGTAATCCATAATTTAAACAGATACACACACGTACCATGTATAACCATTCTTATGACATTTATTGAATTCAAATGCATTCAAACAGCCGCGTCTCGTGCCTTTGGACATTACTGACTTGACACTGATAAAACGTCTGCCCAATAATCATAATACATAATTAATACGAATATTATCCTCTTGTATCTCCAGCAACCAAGGCCAAATGTACAGTGGATACGGTCATATGGGTCTAGGAATGGGCATGGGCATGGGCATGGGCATGGGTTTGGGAAGTGACCTTGGTGGAAATGGTGTCCTGAAGGAAGACATTAAACTCAACGTCAACTTGCAAACTATTTACATTGATTCTATCGACGGCTTCTCCAGTCTGTCAGATTTGGCAGGCCGTGGTGTTGCTGTGAGTATATTGGATAATTCACATTATCTGGATTACGATACATGTACTCACTTTAAATTGACGCGTACGATTTATCATTGTTCATTACTACACATTATCACCCTTCTCATCGTCATTACTACTAATACTAGCTGTCCCTTTGCAGTGTTGCTTGCAATGATTAAACAAACACAATGAAAAAACCGAAACAAAGCTTCAACGATCTTAAACAAAAGAAAGTGAAAGCGGAAGTAGGTTTGGCTTGCTACGGGATGACTGGATTTCTTGGTCGACGCGAGTTTAAAATCATGATAGAAACATTTAGATAGATAATTTATAGACATATCTATTGCTAATGAGATTCTCACCTTAGGAATTATTATTATTTCAGAATTTTGGTCACAGTCAGTTCATTTTTTTTTTTTTTTTAATTTAATGGCGTCGTTCCAAAGCCTTAATCCAATGGAGATACATGTAGTGCTTTTATCTCATACGTCTATTAGTAGTTATAACTTACTTGATTCATTACTACTGCTGCTGATACTACTACTAGATGGATTTAGACAAGATCTGAGATCCGCATCTATTTAAGAAGATGATCTAGGCCTAGACGCCTCTAGCTACATTATCAAAATGAAACAAAACTAAATCGTCGTGACGAACATACACGGGTCATCCGTGCCTTCACCTGTGGGGGCTGCCATGATGAATGACGATAAATGGATTTACTGATGAGCACTTTATGCTATATTTAGTATAATATGCTATTTAAAAAAAAACAATTAAGCTGCCATCTGACTGGATGGTTTGGTAGTACATGTACCTGGTCATAGTAGACCTATGGTCTACGTTGACCACCTGGTTGCAACATACACTGCGTTATTACTATTATTATTTCTTGTTAATCCTTTGCAGCGTTGCTTGCAATGTTTAAACAAACAGTGAAACACAATGAAAAACCCGAAACTAAGCTTCAACGATCCTAAACAAAAGAAAGTGAAAGCGGGAGTAAGTTACAGGATGACTGGATTTCTTGACCGACACGTGTTTAGAAATTTGATAGAAACATGAGATAAGATTCTCACCTTAGGAAGATATTACATGTATTTCAATATTTTGGTTGCAATTTTTACCTCATGATACGTCTTAGTAGGTATTGATTATTATTATCATTATTATTTCGTAGGTTTGCTCTGACTCAAACTACGGATGGGACTGGGAAGCAACTTGTGAAGGCCCAATTTACATGTGCTGTGCCCTCAAGTACGACAACAAAGACCAAAGGATTAACATCAACAATTATTCGGGCGCACACACTACCTACGCTTAGATATAGATAAAGGAAATTTTCTTCAATAATGCTTAGCTAGTGATGTATTGAATAGTTGATGGTCCCAAGAAATTGCAAATTACAATAAATCCTGAGAAAAAACAATGTATAATGATACTATAAAGAATTTTAGGATTAAGAAAATAAAAAAAGCCCTAGTATTATCATTGACTTTCATTTATGTGATAGCTGTAGTAAAAAGGTTTTACATTAACTCTGTTTTTACAATAAATTCTAAAAAGTTCATAACAATAAACGAACTAAAAAGACGACAGATAGTCTCTCTTTTTCACAAATCTATTACTTACTTTCATATATCAGCCTTGAGAGGCTTACTATTGCAGCAATTCCATTTTCTGCTAATGTATTATATTGAATTTGAATTGAATGTAAATGTCCAGCGATGCTTTCACTTTGACTTGATGTGCAATCAAGGTCCATGTCATTGGTCATCTTCATGCCTACATCTGTCTATCAACATTCATTAAAGTCGGTGCTTATAAATATTACATCATTTTTCTTTAAAATTTTGTTGATCCACATACTACTACTATTTCTTGTTGAAATGTCATGTATTGCTTGAAATTGTATAAAATTACCAATTGATTGAAATGATTTAAAGAACATGCAGTGAAAATAAACTTGATGACGTTTTCTAAGAGAAATGTTTTTGCCTCTTTTTAAAAAAAATCTATATAGCAAAATTACTTTTATTCTTTTAAATAAGGCTTACCTCCATTTCAATTTTACATATATGTACTATTTTTACAACTGCTTTGTGTTTACAGATGCTTTGGTTTTAAGTTTGTTTTCTTAGTCTCCAATAATGATAAGAGAGGTCTCCTTTATAACCAAGAAAAATCACTTAAAAATGACACCCTGAACTGAAAGGACTTGAATAAAAGATAATACAGCAGCATAATAAATATCATCTAATCTGTAAAAATCAAGGTTAACAGTAGTAACACTATTTAGCTGGCTTTGACTTTGACAGAAAGTGAATTAATACTGAAAGACATTGGATCCTGGGACAGGGCACTTTACTATAGACACATTTTTACATGTCATTCTTTTGCAAAGATTAGTATAAAGTTCACTTTAAGTAGTAAAAAAAAAGAAAAGTAAAGAGCGTTCTTATTACATAGCGTAATCCCACTAAATGTCCTTTAAAGAGCTTCCCTGGCAGGCCATTGCAATCCAAAATCCTTCTCAACCCCCTGGGGGGCACATAGAGGTGTAACCCAATGAAAGGCTTTTAACTAGCATTAGCATATTGACAAAATCTTCCTCTACCTATAGCCAGGTACCCATTTACACTTGGGTATACGGTGAGGAAATGCATGTAAAGAAAATTCTTTCCCATTAACTCAACATCGAACCCAACCAGGATCCAGCCCAAATGCATCCCTGGACCATGATAGTATAGGTATTGAAAGTTATTAGGATGAGAGCTGTCAGAACCAAGTGTTCAAGTTCATAAAACAGAATTTTAAATGTAAATTACAATTACAAACTTATTAATGATTAATTTAAAAAAAACCCAAACAGTAATTGTGGATAATGGCCTGTTGAAGGATGGGCAAGGGAAGGGAAAACTGATGCACAGCATTTCCTTAAGACGTCATTTGTTTGGAGATGTGGACTTGACTCCATTTGTACCTTCAATATTATGTTATGTTTAAAATTTAACTTCAACAGCATGTAATTAACACATTATAAAATCAAAACTAAACAAATTACAAACATAGACCCATTGGACAAGGTTCACTATTCCTATCATCATAAACAAAATTAAAAAAACTTTAAAAAATATTGACATACATGTACAAAATAAATGAACTTTGCATCAGAAAATTCAAAATCAAATTCCTCCTTCAGCAGAATTTATTTCATATGGCCTCCTTAATAAGTTACACTTCCATCGATATTGTGAAATAATATAATAATGTAAATATAAGCAAAGGTACTATTAATAGTATTAATTGAATTAATAGTGTCCTTGATATAAGTACAATTGAAATGCATCATAATTTTTCATATTCACATAAGTAAACAAAAATATATAAAAAAACAACAAAAGAAAATCAAACAGAACAACCCCAAAACACAATAATTTTACTCTCTTATGAAACATGCATTCATAATATACTAAAAAAAAGGTTCACATTGAAGGTGCAGTATCCCAATAGACATTGTATTGTTATTGTGTAGTGGTTCAACATTAGGATGGATGAGGAAACAAGCATCAATGTCTGTACAAAACTGTGAAGTGTAAAAATTCAAAATGAAGAGAGAAACAATTGTAGTAATATGCACATTATGGATGTGGTATTGCAGAAAACCATTTTCTTGATTGTGATTGTGACCATTTAAATGAATGCAGTTAGTCATATCAACATACCGGTAATATACAATTACCATATAATATTCTAACATTTCTAGCTGCTAGAGACAGAGTGAATGCCATTTCATACATGCTTTACATTTTATTGAAATCTACTTCAATAAATCACACTTGGTTGTAGATTTCACACTCAGTGAACATCAGAATTGTGTTCGTCTAAACTTGTAGATGTAAATTTATGTAACAAATGCAAAATTAAATCTTCACGAATGAAAGAGATATTCCTGCACAATTTGTGAAGATGCAATAATTAATTATTAACTCAAACTGTTCATTGATGATGACCAAACAATAAGAATAAAATTTGTTCCCCTCTAATTTCCAAAGACAACGTGACCTTTAAATTAATCATTAAATAAAAATTAAAAATAAAGAAATATTTGAAAAATCAGATAGAAAATCAGAATTAAGTACAAACAATAAAAATAAAATGTCTGATTTTGCACTTGACATGCTTTTATGGTTGCTGAGAAGGATAAGAAGGCTTAACCTCCTCTCTGTTACACATCATTAGTTAGCCCATTTATCCTTATAATGGCCATATCATATCATATACATTTTTCCATATCAATCTCGAAAAGTAATATTCACAAATCTTCTGGTTGATGATGATAGAACACACATGCAGGTATAAACTGTAATCTTATTAATAAGCAATGGGTCTAATACATACATCTCAAATTCAGAGGAGCGAAAATAACCCCTTTATTATTACAACTCATGTATTCATAAAGTCCTACATTGTAAATTGCAAGCCAAGGTGTTGTCCACACATACCAATACATGTATGTCATGAAATAAGCTCTTTGCAGAGTTTGCTAGAATATTAGGACGCATCCTGTACTAACTTCATAATGAAATAACAATTGCTCAGTTTGCAGTTATATAAAATCAGAAATGAAATTTGATATATATGTATCAAATATGTAACAATGATTGACCTCTTTAGTTTTGCAGTTTTGAAATTACGCTCCCTTCTTCCATGTTCTCCTTTTATTCTTTATTGTTGTGTATCTTTTAGATTGTTATAAAAGCACTGATCAAACTATTAACAAGAATATGTGTTAATATCAAATGATAGGAAATTCAATTTCCTTTCCAAAATGTATAAAATGTGGGTCTTCCATGTAAACTTTTTTGAGTTGTTATCAGTTTTTATGACACGTTTTGGAAAATCGATCAATCCTGGCTTGAAAAAATTGGCTCCATCTTGGCTGTATAAAAAAGTTCCTTAACAGCCTAACAAAAGGATTAATATAACAATATAAAGTTATACTACTTTGAAACAACTGGAATGATTTATTGCTTGTAGAAAAACAAACCAATCTATGGAATATCAAACTCATAATAAGTTGCACAAGATAGACTAGAGCAGTGACAATTACATGCCTATAATGAATGTATAATTTTTGTTCAGTAGAAAGAAGGCAAGCTCTATCTGCAATTAACAACATAAGATCTAAATATCACATACACCTTATCGAACTCATTTAACATTTTTTATCATACGCTTAAAAAAAATGTATTAATTGTTAACAAAGAGACTGTCTAAATTCATTTTTCTTCTACACAACCTGAAACCATTAGCCCTACTAGTTGTATTGTTTTTCTTTATTTGTTTAGAATAGCTTTCAACTTATATTGCAGTTCAATTAATTAGTGAAAATGTGATTTGTGTGTGAGACAGTTGACAGTATTATTATAACTTAAATTTATCTAAAATCGAGTTAACAATAAGTTTAAAATCTTCTTTATAAATATGATCAAAATATCTTTATTTAAATAAAATTCAGGCTGTTGGTTAGCTGACCATATAGTAAGATATAGTATTTCTATGCTTTTTAAAAAATTGAAATTGGCTTTCCTGCAGAGAAGTTCAACGGTTGAAGAATACTGAAGTGATCAAGAGCATGATGATGAAGATAGGATGGGTATGAAATCAAGAAAATATGTATCAAAAGGTTATAATTTTGAGAGACTATTCTCTTTGACTACCACGAAAAAATGCCTGAAACTTTCAATTTGGACCATGGCTCCAAGAGCTGCAATGGAAAATTGGCCGCTCAGCTTGGCTGATGGTAGTTTTCAAATAGTTATCCTGACCACTCAAAATTAATACCATAATAATACATATAAAAGAATTTGAGAAAGGGACAAGAAGCATTTTATTATGGAAAAGAACAAGTGAGAAAATGATGGAAAACAATGTCATTATCTTTCATCATGGGAAGACTTAGTCATGTAATGGATTTCTGTGTTTTAAGGTGATGGCCATATATAAAAAGTAATATGAATCATTCATTTTTGATCACCACCACAACATTCTTCATACACTAGCACATTTATATAAAATGAGACACTTCTTTAAATGTGACACTCTTTGGGTGCATTAAAAACATAATTTTACAAAAATACAAGAGATTAAAAAAGATGGTCATTCGTCAAAGTGGAAAACAATAATTAAAATTTTATAAACACACAAGTTATGACATCCCACTTGCAGTACACTGACAAAGCAATCAGTAAGAGCTATTTTCAAAACAAGTTTTACAACCATTAATGGCCAAACTAAAATGAATGAATTATAATAATTAAAAAAAAGAAACACTATTTGTAAGAGTTAAGCACTTTTGCCAATCAATGTTTATCTTCATACAGGTTTAATTTACACCATACAAATTAAAATATATGTTAGTATGTTTGCTGTTTCCCAACTGACTGACCAATGAACAAATCATCATTTTAATTTTAATGAAGTCTGACATTTCTCTTTGAATCTTGGTTTTTATTACATATATGAATTACTTTCAATCATCATAACAATCTCTGAACAATCATAATGCACAAATCAACATACAAGGTTAACAAATAGTCATTTATATCTTTCTCTCAGCTGCATTATAAAAATTATTCAACATTGCAGATGTTTTTCCATTAATGTGTTTGGCAAATATCTGGTTGTTATTTTGGACCACATATTGCTGCATGAAGGTGTTTTAAAAACAAAACGGAGATATTCACTTTCAAATGAAACAATCTGTATTTTTATATTTTTACTCTGGCTAACTCAGCTGATAAGATAGGAGACTAAAGAAAAATCAATTTAAGTAATGGTAGAAACATGTTTGGAAAGATTATAATCCACAGTTGTAATGAGTTTCATAAGATATCATAAAGTTATCAATTTTCTTTAACAGATCATTTAGTGATTAATGGGTAAAAACTACAGAATGAAAGATAAATGTATACCACTTTCAAATGGCAGGAATGCAGTTGGATCTTATTATCTAGTTAAAAATACTTATGACATTTTCCTAGGTGATGAATCAAATTTGAAAAAAAAAAAATCTTGGCCAAAGAATAAAAAGGCTAAGTAAGGAATAAAAGAAACTAATGATCACTTATGGCATTAACAACATAAAAAAATAAATCATACAGAAGTTTATATACGGTGGCCCCAAAAAAAGTCCTAAGATTTGAGCACCTATATAATATATATCAAGATTGCACAGATGTATTTCAATGAAATTTGACATAGAGTGGCAGATATTCATTGAAAAATAGGGTGTGGACTTTCACATTAAAGCCACTGGTTGCAATTCCAATGTGATAGGGCAATTCCAATACAGTTGGGTCAAAGCCATTAAAAACAGACCTTTTAATTTCGGTCACAGTTCTTTAAGTGCTATGTGGCACCTCCTCACAAAGTAACAACGCAATGAAGTCTTTACCTCCATGAAAAAAATTACCTTCCTATTAAATTCAAGATGAATCAAATGGTTGACTGTCCGAATAGTTATCGGACAGAGCCATGCCATTCTTTTCATTGAATAATATCTATATTTCAATTTCATTATTATTACCATGACTAAGAATCTTTTTCAAAAGGAAATGCAAATATCCATTAAATCTATATCTAGAGATCGAATATAGATCTAGATCTTAAGTTAAACCAAGATCTAGATCTTGAGATTAACCTAGAATCTAGATATAAATTCTATATTTATTCTTACAAAACTGTATTGTTGAATACACAATCAAACTCTTTCGGAATTTTCTGTACAACAAGAAACCAATCAGATGAATAATTTACTTAGAATGCTAGTTACAGTGTAAGATATTATAAATGTTCTGAATAGGAATGAATTAACATGAAAAATGAAAAACAATCAAATTTCAACATCACATCATCTCAGCGACATTCGTCTGTTTCGCTCAGATGTCTATCAAATCAAAAGCATTTGCAGAAGAAGGGATGCACTAAAAACAAATATGTCTGCTTTTTTCATTTTTGGTTAATCATGAATCAAAAGACTGTCGTCTCTTATTACACATAAAACTGGATGAAATTTATGCTCACATTTTTTAAGAGTCAAATTTTCAGTTATCTTTTGACCCAGTTTTCTTGAAACCTGCTTTATATGTAAATTTTCAAATTGATTTAACAACACATTCTTATTTGATGGGCTGTCAAACTCAGGAAAGTTTTTGGCGCACCCGATAAATATATATGCTGTTTTATATTATCTAATTAAAAACTTAAAAAACCTTCTTAACCTAAGGAATCTCACATGTAGCTAGAAGAGACCATCTTTGTAAATGTCATATAAACAAGGCCTACAGTAGTAATTTATTTAGTAAAACAAAACAATCTACGAACAAATTAAATAGATCAATATAAGATAGTTTCATAAATATTGATAAAATTATAATATTTCACCTCCAGCTAATCTGTTTTATGCCTGCGTGCTTTGGCAATATTTGCCTCCCTCTTAGCCTTGCGTTTCTTGTCTTTCTCTTTATGTTGGATATCCTTAGCTAGTTTCCATGCAAGGATAGCACTTATAAGAAACAAGGGTGACAGAATGAGAAGAACATAATAGATGAAGTTCCATGGATTTGAAGCAGCATACTTTAGAACACTGATCATGAGTTCATTCAGGTCATAGCCAAATATGACAGTCATCTTTGGCTTTGGAGTTTTGATGATATGAGATTAGTTGAAGAGTAGGTCAACCTCTGAAATTAAAGGGAGAAACATGATTGTGCAATTAATATCAATGTGAGCAAACAATGAAAATTTTGAAATATAATCAGCATGAAAGTGATATGGGAGGTAGAAGTAGAAGGAAAATGAAAATAAAAGCAGGAATGAGAGGGTTTTGTGGATGGGAGTAATAGGATAACGAAAATTTATTGTAATCAATTTGAAAATTGGCACACACTAATCCTTCCATGAAACCAAGGTATTTACAGACAAAGCTGCTTTACTGAAACAACACCATTCCTAGCAAATCAAAGACATCATTGCATTAATCACAGCTATAATTGCAAAATAGGTACATCATCAGCACAACATTGTAAGTGAGAGCAAAGTCTAATGGCATGTGCAATGCAATAGGACAACTCCTCCCATCTCAGACATTGGTTGCAGGCCTATTGGTCTAAACACATAAATGTTTTGGCTTTTGTAAGTAAAGTACGACAGTAAAATCCAATTTTACCACTCACTTCAACTGCATGAGACACCAGTCTTTTTTTGGTACTAAAATTTCCTTCTCTTTTTAAAGTCCATCTAAGTTTTAGACCAGTCACATTGACCTCCATTGTAATGAAATCTTCTAAGAAAATTATTTTATTCAAGACTCTTACCATATAATATATGAGGAAAAAAATGTGGATGATGCAATCACATAGTTTTTACACAATGTTTACAAACATATTGACTTTCCTAATAATTATCTTCATCGACTATTCGTGTGCATTCAATACTATTACTATCCAACCCCATCTGTTGATTAAAAAGCTGGTCAATATGAATGTAAATAATTACATTATTTTGTGGATATTAAAGTTCCTGACGGGAAAAAATCAAATTGTCAATATGGAAATTAATAACAACCTTCATAACTCTAGTAAATTAAGGACAAATACTGGCGCCGCACAAGGTTTGTGTTTTATTGCCAGCTTTATTTAGTATCATATCTACACTACACCTGCAGAAGCTTATTTGACCATACAATGTTCTAACTATAAAGTTTGCTGATGACACCAGCATACAAAAACTAATATCCAGAATACGAAACCAACTATCTAGCATGTATAAATTCTTTTGTTGATTGGTGTAATGACCACTTTTTATTGTTAAATGTAAAGAAGACGATTAAACACTTATACATTATATTTGATTTTAGAACCATCCAAAATTTCCACTACCCTCTGTAAAATGTAAAAATTCATAACGAAGAGATTGAAATTGTACCATCATGAATACCTTGGTATATATACACATTAACTGCATCTAAACTGGCATCTTCCGACTTCTAATATTCATAAGAAATTAAACAAACGAATATGTACTTCATAAGAAAACTTAATAATTTTGGTATTGATAGGACAATGGTAAATTTGTTTTATCAAGAGCCACAATGGAAAGTGTGTTATGCTTTTTGCTTAAAATAGCTTGGGGTGGAAGCACAAGACAGCAAGATAAAAAATAAAATTAATTCCATAATAAAGAAAGCAAATAGAATAGCAAAATTTAACTGTAAAATAAAACTTCAAAATATATTAAAAAATGCAGTCCCATCCCCTCTTCAACCAAATTCAATTTTTGAGAAGAATCATTAGATTACTTTCCCTAAGAACTAACAGAGAAAGATACAGATTATCTTTCTTGCCATCATTATAATGAAAAGTAATTCCAGCGTTTTCATTGTTTTCTATTTATGCATATAATATATATATATTTATTTACGTTTATGGTTTAAGTTGGCAGCCATCAAGTATGCTGTCTGCCATGACCTACTTCTCGTATGACTTAAACAATTTGAGTGTGATATCGGATGTGTGTGTATGTTAAGCTGTGTGTTTGATAGAAGGAATTGTTTTTATTATGTTTTTATATGCTTTATCATATTATAAGCTGCTGTTAAGTCTATCATTATGCCATCAAATCAATTGTGAACCAATATTTCTTCTTGGGTAATAAAGTTTTATCTTATCAAAAAAAAATTATTATACCACCAATCATTAACATTTGGCACGAAAACATTCACTATTGATAAAATATCATTTGTTATAATGCCATCAATGCAGTTTGAAAAAATACAATTGGTAAGCTGTAACATCTACCCATCCCATAAGGTTAAGTTAATGATGCCTGTCCCTTCCTTCCATGGCATGCCCACCCTTTTCCCTATTACCCTTGAAGGGTGTGAAGATGACAACCTAAAAAATCGAAAAGATCGACATGATGGTAATAACTCAATTAGGTCAGTAGTATAAAACAATAACTTTAACCCATAAATTGTGTATAAAACATGCATTCAGAGTCATTCAGCCAGGCTTGTGAGAAAACACCTGATAGAAAGCTGACCGTGGCTTGACCCCCGATGTTAATAGTGATATGAGGGAAACTTAAAAGCATATATAGATCTATAATATATATATGCCAAACATGCCATGTAATGGGAAATACGTTTGCCTTTTAGGCCAGTATATATGGTATATCTATAGGAAGAGGAAATCATTGCATTCAAAATATTTTTAGATTCCAACCAATGGGACTACAGCTTGAATTTAATTTTGTTTCATTGATATAGTGGCACTATTCCGTGAATTTTAGTCCAATATACACACTAGGCCTATGTGATCTAGACATCTATCATCATGAAATGTTCTGAAAGAATTGTTCTAAACCAACTAAATAAACAAATTTGTCCCCTTATATGGACCCTTTCCAGTTTGCTTATATATATTCAAAACGGAGCGTCAAGGATGCCCTCCTTGTCTTCTCAAATAACTTATTGTAGAATTTTGTTTGTAGATTTTTCTTCTGCATTTATCACGGTCCAGCCTCGATAAAATTAAAAAAAATATGAATATTAAGAAAAATATTTTATTGCCTGGATCTTGCAATTTGTTTTAATTAGGCTATGCAAATGGTAAATCTTCAAATAATTTTGTTACAAACACTGACGCACCCAAGGCTGTGTCATGTTGCCTGTGTTATTCACTCTCGAATGATTGCCAGAGCACTTGTAACATCTAATCAATATTCTAGATAGCGTTTTTATTTCATTTTATTATCACTAACAAAAGTAGATCTAGTCTAGATCTAAATAATCTAGAAGATCTCTAGATCTAGATCTAGATCTTGATCTAACAACACCTGATTCTTCACAATAAAAAAAATTAGAAGTGAGAATTCATAGATCTAGATTAGATCTAGATATATCTAGATCTAGATTTAGATTCTAGAATCTAGATCTAGAATCTAGATCTAGATCTACCTCGATTATTTTAGTTTAGACATAAAACCAATCTTTTTCTTTTATGAAATCTATTACAAACTTTTCTAATTAGGAGTAGTGCTTTTGTATTTTTGATTTTGTGGCTCTGTGTCACTGGACGAACTGTGTAACTGGGGTACATTGACAGATACTAGTGTTAGTAGTGTGGGTTACTCAAAAAGCTTTTTGGGGTTACTTCAACTTTAGACCGATGGGTGCGGCAAAACTCACGTCAGCAGAATTATACAGTTGTAGATCCAGTGATTACTGACGGAATGTAGATCTAGATCTATTAGAGACAGATAGTTCTATTAAGGCCAATCTAAATTATTATACATTTATTAATGATCAATCAATCAGTCGAGTGTCCTCGATTAGTCGACACTTCTGATTATCTGTGAGATCAAGGGAAGGGGAATAACAAGACAAACAAGATATTATAAAATGAATAAGTATAAATAATAAATAAACTAAATATCCATAATCAAAAGGGCTATGAATAATAACATCATTTCCTATTTTGGAAAATATATTTTGGGGTATAAATGAGGTGATATTATAATGACTACTAACATTTGAAATAATCATTGTTATAACCTCCATCAAACGTCTGAAAAGTACTGAGATCTAGATCTAAATCAATAATCTTCAATGTGTCATCGGTCAATTTTACTTACCCGGCAATTTTTTTCCGTGTTTATCATATAATGTCCTGAGTCAATTGATGGCTAAGTTAATCTCCGTTGGTTGAAGGAAAAAAAGTCTCTATCAAATTATTAGGATTGTTTACAGTTACAATTACACCACGTTTTGCAATTTATTAGATCCTAATCATATCTAGATGTAGATAAATCTAGATTAAATTAGGCTAATTTGTTGACATCAAGCTTCACAATCTAAATCTAGAATCAACAACTCGTAATTAGACTCTCGACTACAATCGTTTGTCAGATCTGATAGATTCTCTAGATATTTTTAGATTATTCGAGACTTGAAAATGTCCGTAGAAGCTATTGGAAATACACTTGTTGACAAAACGAAACCTTTGAAAGACCGTTTCAGAGCTCTATTCACATTGAAAAACTTAAATGGAAATGAGGCAGTAGACATTATTTCCCGCTGTTTTCAAGATCCATCAGCACTTTTGAAGCATGAACTTGCCTACTGTCTTGGACAAATGCAAAATACACATGCCATCCCAAAACTTATTGAAGTGCTCAAAGATAAGACACAAGAAGCAATGGTCAGACATGAAGCTGGTTAGTACAAAGACCTGTTCTTGGGTACTCCTTAGATTCTAGTATAACTCCGGTCTAGATCTAATGCCAGGCTGTCCGACTTATTTAATTTAAAGTATTTTTGGTCACTGAAAACAAAATATACTAGATCTAGAATCTAGATCTCTAGATCTATGTCTTTTGCTCGTGATGGTCAATGCTACTTGATTTTTCAATGGTCAAAGTTGGGCGGTGATTGTCTATAATGATCCTGTATTTTATAGTATTATGACCGGTTGCCAGTTTTTAACTTTACTTTCTTTGTGCTATTTAAGAAGTGATAATCTCATTTATTTATAAATATTTCAAACCTTTTTAACAATATCCGACTCTACCTATTGACAGGTACTTATTTTACTTATAACACCCTACATTGAAGAAAATGCAATCTGCAGGCAAACAAAATATTTACAATTAGCCTATGCTATCATGTCATACAATCATAATTTTGAAATGCCTTCAAAATCAAATGAATGTCTGTGTGTAAAGGCCCTGAATTTAAACTGCGCAGAGCGCGATCTGGATCGCGCAAAGCACTGTGGCCGGCCAGGGCGTCGTAGGGAGCGCGATCTTTGGAATTCTCCCCCATGGAGGTGTGAATGCTATTGA